>JBBDGP010005138.1:0-182757 GCA_037952835.1 Lithobates septentrionalis
TTAACCTGCCCAAGAACCGCCTAATCTGTGACATGCCCACCAGGTGGAACTCAACGTTGGCCATGCTGCAGCGGCTGCACACGCAGCAGAGGGCCATCAATGAGTACCTGTGCGACTATGGCACCAGGACAGGGTCAGGGGAGCTTGGTTTTTTTTCCCCACGCCAGTGGGCCATGATCAGGGATGCATGCACTGTCCTGTCACCATTCGAGGAGGCCACGAGGATGGTGAGCACTGACAGTGCATGCATCAGTGACACTGTCCCCCTTGTCCACCTGTTGGAGCACACGCTGCGTGGAATAATGGACAGGGCACTTGAGGCAGAACAGAGGCAGGAAGAGGAGGACTTCCTTAGCTCTCAAGGCCCCCTTTATCCAGACAGTGTTCCTGCGTGCCCGCCGATCACACAGGAAGAGGACGAGGAGGAGGAGGAGGAGGAGGAAGATTGTGTCAGTATGGAGGTGGAGCCTGGCACTCAGCATCAGCAGCAGTCTTTAAGGGATCAGTCCCAAGGAACACATGGACTTGTACGTGGCTGGGAGGAGGTGGCTGCGTACGTTGTTGTCCTTAGTGACCCAGAGGACTCCGGACCGAATGCCTCAGCAAACCTACGCTGCATGGCCTCCCTGATCCTGCAAAGCCTGCGTAAGGATCCTCGTATTCGTGGTATCAAGGAGAAGGACCAATACTGGCTGGCAACCCTCCTTGATCCACGTTACAAGGGTAAGGTTGCGGACCTTATCTTGCCATCGCAGAGGGAGCAGAGGATGAAACATCTTCGGGAGGCCTTGCAGAAAGGTCTGTGCAACGCGTTCCCAGAGACTGGGAGGTTACAAACTCCTGTTTCTGGACAACGTGTTGCTGAGGCTTCGGTCAGTCAAAGAAGGAGCGGTGGAGAAGGTGGCCGTCTGACCAATGCGTTCAGACAATTTTTTGGTCCGCAGCCCCAAGGTATGATCAGTTCCAGCAACCATCGCCAGCGTCTGTTTTACATGGTGCAGGAATACCTAGGGGCAAGATCAGACTTGGACACCTTTCCCACCGAAAATCCTCTGGGTTACTGGGTCTTGAGGATGGATCACTGGCCAGAGCTTGCACAGTATGCAATTGAGCTACTGGCCTGTCCTGCATCCAGCGTTCTTTCGGAACGCACATTCAGTGCTGCTGGAGGCGTGGTAACCGATCACAGGGTGCGTCTGTCCACCGACTCGGTCGATCGGCTGACCTTCATAAAAATGAATCAGTCTTGGATCACCACCAGCTACCAAGCACCTGATGCTGATGTAACCGAATAATTTTTTTTGAAATCTCAGATCCCTTCAAAGACTGCCTATGCTGATGCTGAGTGACTATCCCTGAGTAATTATCCTCTTCCTCCTCAATCATCACGCTGATAACTTGTAAGAACATTTTTGGTTCTGGGCGCCACCACCAGTGCCTAAGGCACAATTTTTCAGCCCCTGTTTAACAGGGGTGTGTAATTACAATTTTTGATGTAATACTTTGCAGCAGGGCTCGTTCCTGCATTCCAACTAGAGTGTCTGTGAGGGGTTGCAGTGTTGTGGCACCAGCACCAGTGCCTAAGGCCCAATTTTTCTGCCCCTGTCTAACAGGGGCGTGTAATTACAATTTTTGAAGCAATACTTTGCAGCAGGGCTCGTTCCTGCGTTCCAACTAGAGTGTCTGTGAGGGGTTGCAGTGTTGTGGCACCAGCACCAGTGCCTAAGGCCTAATTTTTCAGCTCCTGTTCAACAGGGGCATGTAATTACAATTCTTGATCTAATATTTCACAGCAGGGCCCTGTGAGGGCTTACAGTGTTGTGGCCACAGCAACACCTAAGGCCCAAATTTCTGCTGAGTATATAGGGCAGGACCCTACTTTCAAACATCTAACTTACAAACGACTCCTACTTGCAAACGGAAGGAGACAACAGGAAGTGAGATGAAATCTACCCCTAGGAAGGGAAATTCTCTCCTGTAAGAGTTAATATGGGAAAAAAATTTCTCCTTTCCACTGATGCTTTCCAATCCTTGTTCCACAAAAAAACCCAAATTTTCAAAAAACATTTTTCATTGGGACAAAAAAGTGAGGTGAAATCTTCTGAAGAGGAGGAAAGACAGCAAAACAAATGTCACAGGGGTGATAACCCTTCCCTATGTTTTCCAAAAAGCTTAAAAAAGATTTTTTGGCTGGAGCTAAACACGTTAAAAATGTACCCGTTCAAAATTACAAAGAGATTCTACTTAACAACAAACCTACAGTCCCTGTCTTGTTTGCACCGCCTGTATACTGCTGTTCAGAGTATATAGGGCCTTTCCTTATTTTAATTTGGGTGCGGGGTTCCCCTTAATATCCATACAGGACCCAAAGGGCCTGGTAATGGACTGGGGGGTACCCATGCCGTTTGTCTCACTGATTTTCATCCATATTGCCAGGACCCGACATGACATTAAACCCGCAAGCAGTTTTAAATGAGATTTTTTCCTTTAAAAATGACATTTGGTGCAGGGACTGTTCTAAACACGGGAAACACGCGTCACTTTACAGGCATACTATAGACACCCCCCAGGTACGATATTTAAAGGAATATTTCACTTTTTTTTTTTTACTTTAAGCATCATTAAAATCACTGCTCCCGAAAAAACGGCCGTTTTTAAAAGTTTTTTTTGCATTGATACATGTCCCCTGGGGTAGGACCCGGGTCTCCAAACCCTTTTTAGGACAATACCATGCAAATTAGCCTTTAAAATGAGCACTTTTGATTTCGAACGTTCGAGTCCCATAGACGTCAATGGGGTTCTAACGTTCGTGCGAACTTTCGGTCCATTCGCGGGTTCTGGTGCGAACCGAACAGGGGGGTGTTCGGCTCATCCCTAATCAGGACATTCTGAAGCAAACATGTTATAACATTTCTTTGCTGGTAACATTGTAAACCAATTGGATAGTGAGATGTTTCCATATTGTAAGAAAGTTGTAGCCCAAGGCTGATACATTGTGAAATGTTTTGCCTGTGATGTTGCAATCCACCAGAATGAAGTAATAGTTACCGTATTTGGAAGCATTGCCCGAAATCCCCCGCATCACATTGTACCAATAACAATGACGTTACATTTGTCTATCCCGGATTTACAGTGGCTATAGAAAAGAATCAGCTCCCTTTAAAATAATTACATTTTGTTGCTTTGCAGCCTAAAATGAAGACAAAAAACAGTGTCTTGAAAAAGTATTCATACCCCTTGACATTTTCCACATTTTTTCATGTTACAACCAAATACCTAAATGTATTTTATTGGGATTTTATGTGATGGACCAACACAAAGTGGCACATAATTGTGGAAGGAAAATGATAAATGATACAAATAAATATGTGAAAAGTGTGGGGGGGGGGACATTTGTATTCAGCCCCCTTTACTCTGATACCCCTAACTAAAATCTAGTGGAACCAATTGCCTTCAGAAGTCACCTAATTTGTAAATAGAGTCCACCTGTGTGTCATTTAATCTCAGTATAAATACAGCTGTTCTGTGAGGCCTTCAGAGGTTTCTTAGAGAACCTTAGTGAAGAAACAGCATCACGAAGGCCAAGGAACACACCAGACAGGTCGGGGATAAAGTTGTGGAGAAGTATAAAGCAGGGTTAGGTTATAAAAAAATCTCCCAAGCTTTGAACATCTCACGGAGCTCTGTTCAATCCATCATCAGAAAATGGAAAGAGTATGGCACAACCGCAAACCTACCAAGACATGGCCGTCCACCTAAACTGACCGGCCGGGCAAGGAGAGCATTCATCAGAGAAGAGCCAAGAGGTCCATGGTAACTCTGGAGGAGCCGCAGAGATCCACAGCTCAGGTGGGAGAATCTGTCCACAGGACAACTATTAGTCGTGTTCTCCACAAATCTGCCCTTTATGAAGAGTGACAAGAAGAAAGACATTGGTGAAAGAAAGTCATAAGAAGTCCTGTTTGTAGTTTGTGAGAAGCCATGTGGAGGACACAGCAAACATGTGGAAGAAGGTGATCTGGTCACATGAGACCAAAATTCAACTTTATGGCCTAAAAGCAAAACGCTATGTGTGGGGAAAACTAACACTGCCCATCCCCCTGAACACACCATCCCCACCGTGAAACATGGTGGTGGCAGCTTCATGAGGTGGGGATGGTTTTCTTCAGCAGGGACAGGGAAGCTGGTCAGAGTTGATGGGAAGATGGATGGAGACAAATACAGGACACTCTTAGAAGAAAACCTGTTAAGAGTCTACAAAAGACTTGAGACCGGGCGGAGGTTCACCTTCCAGCAGGACAACGACCCGAAACATCCAGCCAGAGCTACAATGGAATGGTTTAGATCAAAGCATATTCATGTGTTAGAATGGCCCAGTCACAGTCCAGACCTAAATCACATTGAGAATCTGTGGCAAGACTTGAAAATTGCTGTTCACAGACGCTCTCCATCCAATCTGACAGAGCTTGAGATATTTTACAAAGAAGAATGGGCAGAAATGTCCCTCTCTAGATGTGCAAAGCTGGTAGAGACACCCCCAAAAAGACTTGTAGAGAAAGGGGGTTCTACAAAGTATTGACTCCGGGGGGCGCCATACAAATGCCCCCCCCCCCCCACACACACACACTTTTCACATATTTATTTGTATCGTTTATCATTTTCCTTCCACTTCACAATTATGTGACACTTTGTGTTGGTCCATCACATAAAATCCCAATAAAATACATTTACGTTTTTGGTTGTAACAAAATGTAGGAAATGTCAAGGGGTATGAATACTTTTTCAAGGCTCTGTACCTTTACCTTGGCTGTGAACTAGCACCAGAAAAGACGGTTTTGTGGTAAAGGAACTCGATTTATCGGTACGGGTTTAGAACAAATGATGGATTGAACATAAGTGAAGACACAGAAGGTCGGTTCAGACACAGCCCACTAGACAGTATAACCAATATTAGAAAAGGAAAATGGGGAATTGGCGCTGCCCTATTATTCAATAGAAATTTACCAAACCTTATAAAATTATAAAATTGTGTGTAAAACAACAAAGGTACTTTTATAGATAACTTAACCCCTTCATCCGCTAGGCTATTGGCTACTGGCTTTGAACCTCATTTTCGGGGTCCGTCGTAGGAATTTATATAAGTACGTCGTATTTGAGCTAAAAAAGTCGGTTGAAAGTCCGGGAAGCCCACTCGGATTACCAGCCAGCTTTAGTCCATCAGCGTCTGTTGGACTTTTGTAGACGAAAAGTACGACCGTGTGTACGCGGCATAACAGTAACCGTGTGAGGGTCCCCTTAAATCCCTTTTAAATACGGTACCAAAAGTGCACTGTGCATGAAGTGATACAAAGGTGCATTAAACTATAAGTACTAAAATACATATAGATTAAATTCATATATAAAAATCCATAAAGACATAAGTCCAAACCATTAGTATTCATATAAAAAGTAAATGTGCATCTATGGGAATGAAAGTCCCTGAAATAAAACCCAAACAGGGTAAAAAAGTCTTAATATTAAAAGAAAGGATGTTTAGGAACGTCAGGATCGGTTAACATGCATTCACAGCTGTCCAAGGGGTGGTAATAGGTGACTCCTGTGCGTATAGAAACTGGTGACTCCAAGTGCTCCCCCCCGTGCTCCCCCACTCACCAGAATCCGTCACCCTCTAAGTGGTATTAGGCAAGAGAGTGGGTGCCTCAGGATGACTGCCTCTGTTGGATGTCCCTCTACCGCTCTACTCATTCATGGGTTCCTTCTTGTGTACTGGTAGTGAGGATCCCCTTCTCCGAGTCCGGATGTTTCCACTATTTTCCACCTCCGTGCTGTTAAATCCTCCTCCCGCAAAGAAAACAGACAGGGGGCTTGTATGGTGAAGTACGTCCGATTTATTCAAAAGTTAAAACGTTTAAAAACAAAACAAAACAACCGCCGCTGGATGCAAGAGATGGGATCGGGAATCGAATCCGAGCATGCGTCCCACCTTGCGTTCCAGCCGGCTCTTCCGGGTATGACATGTGAGCGTGACTCCGCCTCGGACACTATGGGGACAGAGGAGAGAGGACACTATGAGGACAGAGAACACTATGGGGGCAGAGGACACTATGGGGACAGAGGACACTATGGGGGCAGAGGACACTATGGGGACAGAGGACACTATGGGGACAGAGGAGAGAGGACACTATGAGGACAGAGGACACTATGGGGACAGAGGACACTATGGGGACAGAGGAGAGAGGACACTATGAGGACAGAGGACACTATGGGGGCAGAGGACACTATGGGGACAGAGGACACTATGGGACAGAGGAGAGAGGACACTATGAGGACAGAGGACACTATGGGGACAGAGGACACTATGGGGACAGAGGAGAGAGGACACTATGAGGACAGAGGACACTATGGGGACAGAGGACACTATGGGGACAGAGGAGAGAGGACACTATGAGGACAGAGGACACTATGGGGGCAGAGGACACTATGGGGACAGAGGACACTATGGGGACAGAGGAGAGAGGACACTATGGGGACAGAGGACACTATGGGGACAGAGGAGAGAGGACACTGTGGGGACAGAGGACACTATGGGGACAGAGGACACTATGGGGACAGAGGAGAGAGGACACTATGGGGACAGAGGACACTATGGGGACAGAGGATAGAGGACACTATGAGGACAGAGGACACTATGGGGACAGAGGACACTATGGGGACAGAGGACACTATGGGGACAGAGGATAGAGGACACTATGAGGACAGAGGACACTATTGGGGCAGAGGATACTATGAGGATAGAGGACACTATGGGAACAGAGGACACTATGAGGGCAGAGTACACTATGAGGATAGAGGACACTATGAGGACAGAGGACACTATGGGGACAGAGGACACTATGGGAACAGAGGACACTATGAGGGCAGAGTACACTATGAGGATAGAGGACACTATGAGGACAGAGGACACTATGAGGATATAGGACACTATGGAGATAGAGGACACTATGGGGGCAGAGGACACTTTGGGGGCAGAGGATATAGGACACTATGGGGACAGAGGACACTATGGGGGCAGAGAACAGTATGGGGGCAGAGGACACTATGGGGACAGAGGAGAGAAGACACTATGGGGACAGAGGACACTATGCGGGCAGAGGGCACTATGGGGACAGAGGACACTATGGAGGCAGAGGACACTATGGGGGCAGAGGACACTTTGGGGGCAGAGGATATAGGACACTATGGGGACAGAGGACACTATGGGGGCAGAGAACAGCATGGGGGCAGAGGACACTATGAGGACAGAGGACACTATGGGGGCAGAGGACACTATGGGGACAGAGGACACTATGGGAACAGAGGACACTATGCGGGCAGAGGGCACTATGGGGGCAGAGGAGAGAGGGCACTATGGGGACAGAGGACACTATGCGGGCAGAGGACACTATGAGGACAGAGGACACAATGGAGGCAGAGGACACTATGGGGGCAAAGGACACTTTGGGGGCAGAGGATATAGGACACTATGGGGACAGAGGACACTATGGGGGCAGAGAACAGTATGGGGGCAGAGGACACTATGGGGACAGAGGAGAGAGGACACTATGGGGACAGAGGACACTATGGGAACAGAGGACACTATGGGGAATGAGGGCACTATGGGGACAGAGGACACTATGGGGACAGAGGACACTATGGGGACAGAGGAGAGAGGACACTATGGGGACAGAGGACACTATATGGGCAGAGGACACTATGGGGACAGAGGACACTATGAGGACAGAGGGCACTATGGGGACAGAGGAGAGAGGACACTATGGGGACAGAGGACACTATATGGGCAGAGGACACTATGGGGACAGAGGACACTATGGAGGCAGAGGACACTATGGGGACAGAGGACACTATGGGGACAGAGGACACTATGGGGACAGAGGACACTATATGGGCTGAGGACACTATGGGAACAGAGGACACTATGGAGGCAGAGGACACTATAGGGACAGAGGAGAGAGGACACTATGGGGACAGAGGACAATATGGAGGCAGAGGACACTATGGGGACAGAGGGCACTATGGGGACAGAGGAGAGAGGACACTATGGGGACAGAGGACACTATGTGGGCAGAGGGCACTATGGGGACAGAGGACACTATGGAGGCAGAGGACACTATGGGGCAGAGGACACTTTGGGGGGCAGAGGATATAGGACACTATGGGGACAGAGGACACTATGTGGGCAGAGAACAGTATGGGGGCAGAGGACACTATGAGGACAGAGGACACTATGGGGGCAGGGGACACTATGGGGACAGAGGACACTATGGGGACAGAGGAGAGAGGATACTATGGGGACAGAGGACACTATGGGGACAGAGGAGAGAGGACACTATGGGGACAGAGGACACTTTGGAGGCAGAGGATATAGGGCACTATGGGGACAGAGGACACTATGGGGGCAGAGAACAGTATGGGGGCAGAGGACACTATGAGGACAGAGGACACTATGGGGGCAGAGGACACTATGGGGACAGAGGACACTATGGGGACAGAGGAGAGAGGACACTATGGGGACAGAGGACACTATGGGAACAGAGGACACTATGGGGACAGAGGACACTATGGAGACAGAGGAGAGAGGACACTATATGGGCAGAGGACACTATGGGGACAGAGGACACTTTGGAGGCAGAGGACACTATGGGGACAGAGGAGAGAGGACACTATGGGGACAGAGGACACTATATGGGCAGTGGACACTATGGGGACAGAGGACACTATGAGGACAGAGGACACTATGGGGGCAGAGGACAGTATGGGGACAGAGGACACTATGAGGACAGAGGGCACTATGGGGGCAGAGGACAGTATGGGGACAGAGGACACTATGAGGACAAAGGGCACTATAGAGGCAGAGGACACTATGGGGACAGAGGACACTATGGGGACAGAGGAGAGAGGACACTATGGGGACAGAGGACACTATGGGGGCAAAGGGCACTATGGGGACAGAGGACACTATGGGGCAGAGGGCACTATGGGGACAGAGGACACTATGGGGACAGAGGACACTATGGGGACAGAGGACATTATATGGGCAGAAGACACTATGGGGACAGAGGACACTATGAGGACAGAGGGCACTATGTGGACAGAGGAGAGAGGACTCTATGGGGACAGAGGACACTATATGGGCAGAGGACACTATGGGGACAGAGGATACCATGGAGGCAGAGGACACTATGGGGACAGAGGAGAGAGGACACTATGGGGACAGAGGACACTATGGAGGCAGAGGACACTATGGTCACAGAGGACACTATGGGGACAGAGGGCACTATGGGGACAGAGGACACTATGGGGACAGAGGACACTATATGGGCAGAGGACACTATGGGGACAGAGGACACTATGAGGACAGAGGGCACTATGGGGACAGAAGAGAGAGGACACTATGGGGACAGAGGACACTATATGGGCAGAGGACACTATGGGGACAGAGGACACTATGGAGGCAGAGGACACTATGGGGAGGAGAGGAGAGGAGAGGACACTATGGGGACAGAGGACACTCTGGGGACAGAGGACACTATGGGGACAGAGGAGAGAGGACACTATGGGGACAGAGGACACTATGCGGGCAGAGGGCACTATGGGGACAGAGGGCACTATGGGGGCAGAGGACACTTTGGGGGCAGAGGATATAGGGCACTATGGGGACAGAGGACACTATGGGGGCAGAGAACAGTATGGGGGCAGAGGACACTTTGAGGACAGAGGACACTATGGGGGCAGAGGACACTATGGGAACAGAGGACACTATGGGGACAGAGGAGAGAGGACACTATGGGGACAGAGGACACTATGGGGACAAAGGACACTATGGAGACAGAGGAGAGAGGACACTATGGGGGCAGAGGACACTATCGGGGCAGAGGACAGTATGGGGGCAGAGGACACTATGAGGACAGAGGGCACTATGGGGGCAGAGGACAGTATGGGGGCAGAGGACAGTATGGGGACAGAGGACACTATGAGGACAGAGGACACTATGGGGGCAGAGGACAGTATGGGGACAGAGGACACTATGAGGACAGAGGGCACTATGGGGGCAGAGGACAGTATGGGGACAGAGGACACTATGAGGACAAAGGGCACTATAGAGGCAGAGGACACTATGGGGACAGAGGACACTATGGGGACAGAGGAGAGAGGACACTATGGGGACAGAGGACACTATGGGGGCAAAGGGCACTATGGGGACAGAGGACACTATGGGGCAGAGGGCACTATGGGGACAGAGGACACTATGGGGACAGAGGACACTATGGGGACAGAGGACATTATATGGGCAGAAGACACTATGGGGACAGAGGACACTATGAGGACAGAGGGCACTATGTGGACAGAGGAGAGAGGACTCTATGGGGACAGAGGACACTATATGGGCAGAGGACACTATGGGGACAGAGGACACTATGGAGGCAGAGGACACTATGGGGACAGAGGAGAGAGGACACTATGGGGACAGAGGACACTATGGAGGCAGAGGACACTATGGTCACAGAGGACACTATGGGGACAGAGGGCACTATGGGGACAGAGGACACTATGGGGACAGAGGACACTATATGGGCAGAGGACACTATGGGGACAGAGGACACTATGAGGACAGAGGGCACTATGGGGACAGAAGAGAGAGGACACTATGGGGACAGAGGACACTATATGGGCAGAGGACACTATGGGGACAGAGGACACTATGGAGGCAGAGGACACTATGGGGAGGAGAGGAGAGGAGAGGACACTATGGGGACAGAGGACACTCTGGGGACAGAGGACACTATGGGGACAGAGGAGAGAGGACACTATGGGGACAGAGGACACTATGCGGGCAGAGGGCACTATGGGGACAGAGGGCACTATGGGGGCAGAGGACACTTTGGGGGCAGAGGATATAGGGCACTATGGGGACAGAGGACACTATGGGGGCAGAGAACAGTATGGGGGCAGAGGACACTTTGAGGACAGAGGACACTATGGGGGCAGAGGACACTATGGGAACAGAGGACACTATGGGGACAGAGGAGAGAGGACACTATGGGGACAGAGGACACTATGGGGACAAAGGACACTATGGAGACAGAGGAGAGAGGACACTATGGGGGCAGAGGACACTATCGGGGCAGAGGACAGTATGGGGGCAGAGGACACTATGAGGACAGAGGGCACTATGGGGGCAGAGGACAGTATGGGGGCAGAGGACAGTATGGGGACAGAGGACACTATGAGGACAAAGGGCACTATGGAGGCAGAGGACACTATGGGGACAGAGGACACTATGGGGACAGAGGAGAGAGGACACTATGGGGACAGAGGACACTATGGGGGCAAAGGGCACTATGGGGACACAGGACACTATGGAGGCAGCGGACACTATGGGGACAGAGGACACTATGGGGCAGAGGGCACTATGGGGACAGATGAGAGAGGACTCTATGGGGACAGAGGACACTATATGGGCAGAGGACACTATGGGGACAGAGGACACTATGGAGGAAGAGGACACTATGGGGACAGAGGAGAGAGGACACTATGGGGACAGAGGACACTATATGGGCAGAGGACACTATGGGGACAGAGGACACTTTGGGGGCAGAGGATATAGGGCACTATGGGGACAGAGGACACTATGAGGACAGAGGACACTATGGGGGCAGAGGACACTATGGGGACAGAGGAGAGAGAACAGTATGGGGACAGAGGACACTATGGAGACAGAGGAGAGAGGACACTATGGGGACAGAGGACACTATATGGGCAGTGGACACTATGGGGACAGAGGACACTATGAGGACAGAGGGCACTATGGGGACAGAGGAGAGAGGACACTATGGGGACAGAGGACACTATATGGGCAGAGGACACTATGGGGACAGAGGACACTATGGAGGCAGAGGACACTATGGGGACAGAGGACACTATGGGGACAGAGGACACTATGGGGACAGAGGACACTATGGGGACAGAGGAGAGAGGACACTATGGGGACAGAGGACACTATATGGGCAGAGGACACTATATGGGCAGAGGACACTATGGGGACAGAGGACACTATGGGGGCAGAGGACACTATGGGGACAGAGGACACTATGATGACAGAGGGCACTATGGGGGCAGAGGACAGTATGGGGACAGAGGACACTATGAGGACAGAGGGCACTATGGAGGCAGAGGACACTATGGGGACAGAGGGGACTATGGGGACAGAGGAGAGAGGACACTATGGGGACAGAGGACACTATGGGGGCAAAGGGCACTATGGGGACAGAGGACACTATGGAGGCAGCGGACACTACGGGGACAGAGGACACTATGGGGCAGAGGGCACTATGGGGACAGAGGACACTATGGGGACAGAGGACACTATATAGGCAGAGGACACTATGGGAACAGAGGACACTATGAGGACAGAGGGCACTATGTGGACAGAGGAGAGAGGACTCTATGGGGACAGAGGACACTATATGGGCAGAGGACAATATGGGGACAGAGGAGAGAGGACACTATGGGGACAGAGGACACTATGGAGGCAGAGGAAACTATGGGGACAGAGGACACTATGGGGACAGAGGGCACTATGGGGACAGAGGACACTATGGGGACAGAGGACACTATATGGGCAGAGGACACTATGGGGACAGAGGACAGAGGGCACTATGGGGACAGATGAGAGAGGACTCTATGGGGACAGAGGACACTATATGGGCAGAGGACACTATGGGGACAGAGGACACTATGGAGGCAGAGGACACTATGGGGACAGAGGACACTATGGGGACAGAGGACACTATGGGGACAGAGGAGAGAGGACACTATAGGGACAGAGGACACTATATGGGCAGAGGACACTATGGGGACAGAGGACACTATGGAGGCAGAGGACACTATGGGGACAGAGGGCACTATGGGGACAGAGGAGAGAGGACACTATGGGGACAGAGGACACTATGTGGGCAGAGGGCACTATGGGGACAGAGGACACTATGGAGGCAGAGGACACTATGGGGGCAGAGGACACTTTGGGGGCAGAGGATATAGGACACTATGGGGACAGAGGACACTATGGGGGCAGAGAACAGTATCGGGGCAGAGGACACTATGAGGACAGAGGACACTATGGGGGCAGAGGACACTTTGGGGACAGAGGGCACTATGGGGACAGAGGAGAGAGGACACTATGGGGACAGAGGACACTATGGGGACAGAGGAGAGAGGACACTATGGGGACAGAGGACACTAAGCGGGCAGAGGGCACTATGGGGGCAGAGGACACTATGGGGGCAGAGGACACTTTGGGGCACTATGGGGACAGAGGACACTATGGGGGCAGAGAACAGTATGGGGGCAGAGGACACTATGAGGACAGAGGACACTATGGGGGCAGAGGACACTATGGGGACAGAGGACACTATGGGGACAGAGGAGAGAGGACACTATGGGGACAGAGGACACTATGGGGACAGAGGAGAGAGGACACTATGGGGACAGAGGACACTAAGCGGGCAGAGGGCACTATGGGGGCAGAGGACACTATGGGGGCAGAGGACACTTTGGGGGCAGAGGATATAGGGCACTATGGGGACAGAGGACACTATGGGGGCAGAGAACAGTATGGGGCAGAGGACACTATGAGGACAGAGGACACTATGGGGGCAGAGGACACTATGGGGACAGAGGACACTATGGGGACAGAGGAGAGAGGACACTATGGGGACAGAGGACACTATATGGGCAGTGGACACTATGGGGACAGAGGACACTATTAGGACAGAGGACACTATGGGGGGCAGAGGACAGTATGGGGGCAGAGGACAGTATGGGGACAGAGGACACTATGAGGACAAAGGGCACTATGGAGGCAGAGGACACTATGGGGACAGAGGACACTATGGGGACAGAGGAGAGAGGACACTATGGGGACAGAGGACACTATGGGGGCAAAGGGCACTATGGGGACAGAGGACACTATGGGGCAGAGGGCACTATGGGGACAGAGGACACTATGGGGACAGAGGACATTATATGGGCAGAGGACACTATGGGGACAGAGGACACTATGGAGGCAGAGGACACTATGGGGACAGAGGAGAGAGGACACTATGGGGACAGAGGACACTATATGGGCAGTGGACACTATGGGGACAGAGGACACTATGAGGACAGAGGACACTATGGGGGCAGAGGACAGTATGGGGACAAAGGACACTATGAGGACAGAGGGCACTATGGGGGCAGAGGACAGTATGGGGGCAGAGGACAGTATGGGGACAGAGGACACTATGAGGACAAAGGGCACTATGGAGGCAGAGGACACTATGGGGACAGAGGACACTATGGGGACAGAGGAGAGAGGACACTATGGGGACAGAGGACACTATGGGGGCAAAGGGCACTATGGGGACAGAGGACACTATGGGGCAGATGGCACTATGGGGACAGAGGACACTATGGGGACAGAGGACATTATATGGGCAGAGGACACTATGGGGACAGAGGACACTATGGAGGCAGAGGACACTATATGGGCAGAGGACACTATGGGGACAGAGGACACTATGAGGACAGAGGGCACTATGGGGACAGAAGAGAGACGACACTATGGGGACAGAGGACACTATATGGGCAGAGGACACTATGGGGACAGAGGACACTATGGAGGCAGAGGACACTATGGGGAGGAGAGGAGAGGAGAGGACACTATGGGGACAGAGGACACTATGGGGACAGAGGAGAGAGGACACTATGGGGACAGAGGACACTATGCGGGCAGAGGGCACTATGGGGACAGAGGGCACTATGGGGGCAGAGGACACTTTGGGGGCAGAGGATATAGGGCACTATGGGGACAGAGGACACTATGGGGGCAGAGAACAGTATGGGGGCAGAGGACACTCTGAGGACAGAGGACACTATGGGGGCAGAGGACACTATGGGGACAGAGGACACTATGGGGACAGAGGAGAGAGGACACTATGGGGACAGAGGGCACTATGGGGGCAGAGGACACTTTGGGGGCAGAGGATATAGGGCACTATGGGGACAGAGGACACTATGGGGGCAGAGAACAGTATGGGGGCAGAGGACACTCTGAGGACAGAGGACACTATGGGGACAGAGGACACTATGGGGACAGAGGACACTATGGGGACAGAGGAGAGAGGACACTATGGGGACAGAGGACACTATGGGGACAAAGGACACTATGGAGACAGAGGAGAGAGGACACTATGGGGGCAGAGGACACTATGGGGGCAGAGGACAGTATGGGGGCAGAGGACACTATGAGGACAGAGGGCACTATGGGGGCAGAGGACAGTATGGGGGCAGAGGACAGTATGGGGACAGAGGACACTATGAGGACAAAGGGCACTATGGAGGCAGAGGACACTATGGGGACAGAGGACACTATGGGGACAGAGGAGAGAGGACACTATGGGGACAGAGGACACTATGGGGGCAAAGGGCACTATGGGGACAGAGGACACTATGGAGGCAGCGGACACTATGGGGACAGAGGACACTATGGGGCAGAGGGCACTATGGGGACAGAGGACACTATGGGGATAGAGGACACTATATGGGCAGAGGACACTATGGGGACAGAGGACACTATGAGGACAGAGGAGAGAGGACTCTATGGGGACAGAGGACACTATATGGGCAGAGGACACTATGGGGACAGAGGACACTATGGAGGCAGAGGACACTATGGGGACAGAGGAGAGAGGACACTATAGGGGCAGAGGACACTATGGAGGCAGAGGACACTATGGTCACAGAGGACACTATGGGGACAGAGGGCACTATGGTAACAGAGGACACTATGGGGACAGAGGACACTATATGGGCAGAGGACACTATGGGGACAGAGGACACTATGAGGACAGAGGGCACTATGGGGACAGAAGAGAGAGGACACTATGGGGACAGAGGACACTATATGGGCAGAGGACACTATGGGGACAGAGGACACTATGGAGGCAGAGGACACTATGGGGAGGAGAGGAGAGGAGAGGACACTATGGGGACAGAGGACACTATGGGGACAGAGGACACTATGGGGACAGAGGAGAGAGGACACTATGGGGACAGAGGACACTATGCGGGCAGAGGGCACTATGGGGACAGAGGGCACTATGGGGGCAGAGGACACTTTGGGGGCAGAGGATATAGGGCACTATGGGGACAGAGGACACTATGGGGGCAGAGAACAGTATGGGGGCAGAAGACACTCTGAGGACAGAGGACACTATGGGGGCAGAGGACACTATGGGGACAGAGGACACTATGGGGACAGAGGAGAGAGGACACTATGGGGACAGAGGACACTATGGGGACAGAGGACACTATGGGGACAGAGGACACTATGGAGACAGAGGAGAGAGGACACTATGGGGACAGAGGACACTATGGGGACAGAGGACACTATGAGGACAGAGGGCACTATGGGGACAGAGGAGAGAGGACACTATGGGGACAGAGGACACTATATGGGCAGATGACACTATGGGGACAGAGGACACTATAGAGGCAGAGGTCACTATGGGGACAGAGGAGAGAGGACACTATGGGGACAGAGGACACTATATGGGCAGAGGACACTATGGGGACAGAGGACACTATGAGGACAGAGGGCACTATGAAGGCAGAGGACACTATGGGGACAGAGGACACTATGGGGACAAAGGACACTATGGGGACAGAGGAGAGAGGACACTATGGGGACAGAGGACACTATGGGGACAGAGGACACTATGGGGACAGAGGAGAGAGGACACTATGGGGTCAGAGGACACTATGGGGGCAAAGGGCACTATGGGGACAGAGGACACTATGGAGGCAGCGGACACTATGGGGACAGAGGACACTCTGGGGCAGAGGGCACTATGTGGGCAGAGGACACTATGGGGACAGAGCACACTATATGGGCAGAGGACACTATGGGGACAGAGGACACTATGAGGACAGAGGGCACTATGTGGACAGAGGAGAGAGGACTCTATGGGGACAGAGGACACAATATGGGCAGAGGACACTATGGGGACAGAGGACACTATGGAGGCAGAGGACACTATGGGGACAGAGGAGAGAGGACACTATGGGGACAGAGGACACTATGGGGACAGAGGACACTATGGAGGCAGAGGACACTATGGGGACAGAGGACACTATGGGGACAGAGGGCACTATGGGGACAGAGGACACTATGGGGACAGAGGACACTATATGGGCAGAGGACACTATGGGGACAGAGGACACTATGAGGACAGAGGGCACTATGGGGACAGAAGAGAGAGGACACTATGGGGACAGAGGACACTATATGGGCAGAGGACACTATGGGGACAGAGGACACTATGGAGGCAGAGGACACTATGGGGACAGAGGAGAGAGAGGACACTATGGGGACAGAGGACACTATATGGGCAAAGGACCCTATGAGGACAGAGGACACTATGAGGACAGAGGACACTATGGGGGCAGAGGACAGTATGGGGACAGAGGACACTATGAGGACAGAGGGCACTATGGGGGCAGAGGACAGTATGGGGGCAGAGGACAGTATGGGGTCAGAGGACACTATGAGGACAAAGGACACTATGGGGACAGAGGAGAGAGGACACTATGGGGACAGAGGACACTATGGGGGCAGAGGGCACTATGGAGACAGAGGACACTATGGAGGCAGCGGACACTATGGGGACAGAGGACACTATGGGGACAGAGGGCACTATGAGGACAGAGGACACTATGGGGACAGAGGACACTATATGGGCAGAGGACACTATGGGGACAGAGGACATTATGGAGGCAGAGGACACTATGGGGACAGAGGAGAGAGGACACTATGGGGACAGAGGACACTATATGGGCAGAGGACACTATGGGGACAGAGGACACTATGGAGGCAGAGGACACTATGAGGACAGAGGACAATATGGAGGCAGAGGACACTATGGGGACAGAGGGCACTATGGGGACAGAGGAGAGAGGACACTATGGGGACACACTATATGGGCAGAGGACACTATGGGGGCAGAGGACACTATGGGGACAGAGGACACTATGGAGGCAGTGGACACTATGGGGACAGAGGAGAGAGGACACTATGGGGACAGAGGACACTATATGGGCAGAGGACACTATGGGGACAGAGGACACTATGAGGACAGAGGGCACTATGGGGACAGAAGAGAGATGACACTATGGGGACAGAGGACACTATATGGGCAGAGGACACTATGGGGACAGAGGACACTATGGAGGCAGAGGACACTATGGGGAGGAGAGGAGAGGAGAGGACACTATGGGGACAGAGGACACTCTGGGGACAGAGGACACTATGGGGACAGAGGAGAGAGGACACTATGGGGACAGAGGACACTATGCGGGCAGAGGGCACTATGGGGACAGAGGGCACTATGGGGGCAGAGGACACTTTGGGGGCAGAGGATATAGGGCACTATGGGGACAGAGGACACTATGGGGGCAGAGGACACTATGGGGACAGAGGACACTATGGGGACAGAGGAGAGAGGACACTATGGGGACAGAGGACACTATGGGGACAAAGGACACTATGGAGACAGAGGAGAGAGGACACTATGGGGGCAGAGGACACTATGGGGGCAGAGGACAGTATGGGGGCAGAGGACACTATGAGGACAGAGGGCACTATGGGGGCAGAGGACAGTATGGGGGCAGAGGACAGTATGGGGACAGAGGACACTATGAGGACAAAGGGCACTAGGCGGGCAGAGGACACTATGGGGACAGAGGACACTATGGGGACAGAGGAGAGAGGACACTATGGGGACAGAGGACACTATGGGGGCAAAGGGCACTATGGGGACAGAGGACACTATGGAGGCAGCGGACACTATGGGGACAGAGGACACTATGGGGCAGAGGGCACTATGGGGACAGAGGACACTATGGGGATAGAGGACACTATATGGGCAGAGGACACTATGGGGACAGAGGACACTATGAGGACAGAGGAGAGAGGACTCTATGGGGACAGAGGACACTATATGGGCAGAGGACACTATGGGGACAGAGGACACTATGGAGGCAGAGGACACTATGGGGACAGAGGAGAGAGGACACTATAGGGGCAGAGGACACTATGGAGGCAGAGGACACTATGGTCACAGAGGACACTATGGGGACAGAGGGCACTATGGTAACAGAGGACACTATGGGGACAGAGGACACTATATGGGCAGAGGACACTATGGGGACAGAGGACACTATGAGGACAGAGGGCACTATGGGGACAGAAGAGAGAGGACACTATGGGGACAGAGGACACTATATGGGCAGAGGACACTATGGGGACAGAGGACACTATGGAGGCAGAGGACACTATGGGGAGGAGAGGAGAGGAGAGGACACTATGGGGACAGAGGACACTATGGGGACAGAGGACACTATGGGGACAGAGGAGAGAGGACACTATGGGGACAGAGGACACTATGCGGGCAGAGGGCACTATGGGGACAGAGGGCACTATGGGGGCAGAGGACACTTTGGGGGCAGAGGATATAGGGCACTATGGGGACAGAGGACACTATGGGGGCAGAGAACAGTATGGGGGCAGAAGACACTCTGAGGACAGAGGACACTATGGGGGCAGAGGACACTATGGGGACAGAGGACACTATGGGGACAGAGGAGAGAGGACACTATGGGGACAGAGGACACTATGGGGACAGAGGACACTATGGGGACAGAGGACACTATGGAGACAGAGGAGAGAGGACACTATGGGGACAGAGGACACTATGGGGACAGAGGACACTATGAGGACAGAGGGCACTATGGGGACAGAGGAGAGAGGACACTATGGGGACAGAGGACACTATATGGGCAGATGACACTATGGGGACAGAGGACACTATAGAGGCAGAGGTCACTATGGGGACAGAGGAGAGAGGACACTATGGGGACAGAGGACACTATATGGGCAGAGGACACTATGGGGACAGAGGGCACTATGAAGGCAGAGGACACTATGGGGACAGAGGACACTATGGGGACAAAGGACACTATGGGGACAGAGGAGAGAGGACACTATGGGGACAGAGGACACTATGGGGACAGAGGACACTATGGGGACAGAGGAGAGAGGACACTATGGGGTCAGAGGACACTATGGGGGCAAAGGGCACTATGGGGACAGAGGACACTATGGAGGCAGCGGACACTATGGGGACAGAGGACACTCTGGGGCAGAGGGCACTATGTGGGCAGAGGACACTATGGGGACAGAGCACACTATATGGGCAGAGGACACTATGGGGACAGAGGACACTATGAGGACAGAGGGCACTATGTGGACAGAGGAGAGAGGACTCTATGGGGACAGAGGACACAATATGGGCAGAGGACACTATGGGGACAGAGGACACTATGGAGGCAGAGGACACTATGGGGACAGAGGAGAGAGGACACTATGGGGACAGAGGACACTATGGAGGCAGAGGACACTATGGGGACAGAGGACACTATGGGGACAGAGGGCACTATGGGGACAGAGGACACTATGGGGACAGAGGACACTATATGGGCAGAGGAAACTATGGGGACAGAGGACACTATGAGGACAGAGGGCACTATGGGGACAGAAGAGAGAGGACACTATGGGGACAGAGGACACTATATGGGCAGAGGACACTATGGGGACAGAGGACACTATGGAGGCAGAGGACACTATGGGGACAGAGGAGAGAGAGGACACTATGGGGACAGAGGACACTATATGGGCAAAGGACCCTATGAGGACAGAGGACACTATGAGGACAGAGGACACTATGGGGGCAGAGGACAGTATGGGGACAGAGGACACTATGAGGACAGAGGGCACTATGGGGGCAGAGGACAGTATGGGGTCAGAGGACACTATGAGGACAAAGGACACTATGGGGACAGAGGAGAGAGGACACTATGGGGACAGAGGACACTATGGGGGCAGAGGGCACTATGGAGACAGAGGACACTATGGAGGCAGCGGACACTATGGGGACAGAGGACACTATGGGGACAGAGGGCACTATGAGGACAGAGGACACTATGGGGACAGAGGACACTATATGGGCAGAGGACACTATGGGGACAGAGGACACTATGAGGACAGAGGGCACTATGGGGACAGAGGAGAGAGGACTCTATGGGGACAGAGGACACTATATGGGCAGAGGACACTATGGGGACAGAGGACATTATGGAGGCAGAGGACACTATGGGGACAGAGGAGAGAGGACACTATGGGGACAGAGGACACTATATGGGCAGAGGACACTATGGGGACAGAGGACACTATGGAGGCAGAGGAGAGAGGACACTATGAGGACAGAGGACACTATGGGGACAGAGGACACTATGAGGACAGAGGACAATATGGAGGCAGAGGACACTATGGGGACAGAGGGCACTATGGGGACAGAGGAGAGAGGACACTATGGGGACAGAGGACACTATATGGGCAGAGGACACTATGGGGACAGAGGACACTATGGAGGCAGAGGACACTATGAGGACAGAGGACAATATGGAGGCAGAGGACACTATGGGGACAGAGGGCACTATGGGGACAGAGGAGAGAGGACACTATGGGGACACACTATATGGGCAGAGGACACTATGGGGACAGAGGACACTATGGAGGCAGAGGACACTATGGGGCAGAGGACACTATGGGGACAGAGGATAGAGGACACTATGGGGACAGAGGACACTATATGGACAGAGGACACTATATGGGCAGAGGACACTATGAGGACAGAGGGCACTATGGGGACAGAGAGCACTATAGGGACCGAGGAGAGAGGACACTATGGGGACAGAGGACACTATGGGGACAGAGGACACTATGGAGGCAGAGGAGAGAGGACACTATGGGGACAGAGGGCAGAGGGCACTATGGGGACAGAGGAGAGAGGACACTATGGGGACAGAGGACTCTATGGGGACAGAGGACACTATGGGGACAGAGGACACTATGGGGGCAGAGGACACTATGGGGACAGAGGTTGGAGCGGTGGAGAAGCAGTTTATAACTAAAAGGCGCAGTACAACTGTTTCTTTGGTGAGTGTACTCCCAAAGGGGAGAATTCCTCACATGGTGAAGTGTCTGGTGGAAGGTGTTTTGGACATATCACAGCACAAGTTATAATTGATGTCCTTCGCTTTTATTTATTCACATATAAACTGTATATGGAAGCTTGTCATTTGAGTTTATCTGACAAAGAGCGCTGCTACAATATTGCAAAAGATTCCACAATTTTGAGTGTTTTTAATATTGTTTTTTTTTTATAAATGAAATTGTTTGTTAAATTATTGTTATTGAATTATAATTAATAAATGAAGTGAGCTATTTTACCACTTGCTACGTTATAGTCGAATAAAGGCTACAGCGTGGCGGCGCAGCGCGATTTGTGATTGTAGTGTCCTCGGGACACTGCTGATCACAGATTCAGGTAAAGAGCCAATCAGCGGCTCTTTACCACATGATCACCTGTGTCCAATCACAGCTGATCACAATGTAAACACAATCCGGTTATCGGCATTCGTCAGGCGGACAGCGTTAGCATTGGAGAAGAGAACCGATAACCGGCTTGTGTGAAAGGGACAACTACACTGATAATCAGGGCACTCCCAACAGTGCCCACCAGTGCTGCCAATCAGTGCCAATCAGTGCTGCCAATCAGTGTCTCCTCATCAGTGTCACCTATCAGTGCTGCCTAGTAGTGCCCATCAGTGCCACCTATCAGTGCCCATCAATGCCACCCATCAGTGCCCATCAATGCCCATTGGTGCCGGCTCTTCAGTGCAGCCTATCAGTGCCGCATATCAGTGCCTCCTCATCAGTGCCCACCAGTGTAGCCTCATCAGTACCCATCAATGCCCATCGGTGCCGCCTCATCAGTTCAGCCTATCAGTGCCCATCAGTGAAGAAGAAAAATGTTATAACAAACTATGAAAAAGTTGGGTTTTTTTTCAAAACTTTCGGTCTTTTTTTTGTGTGTTTAGCAAAAAATAAAATCCCCCAGAGGTGATTAAATATCACCAAAAGAAAGCCCTATTTGTGTGGAAAAAATTATAAAAATGTCATATGGGTACAGTGTAACATGACCGCGTAATTGTCATATGGTAGGCAAGTTGTTAAAAAAATATTTTCAGGATAAATTAGGCCTTCATTTGGTGATATTTGGTGGTAAATATTAGTGTAAATCATTTATTTATTATCATAGGAAAACTGGCTCACAATATTAAAAAATATCATATTTTTATACTCTTTTTTTAAGCCAGGTCCATTACTATGATCTAGCACCTGACGTACGTGAGGATACCACATATGTGTGTGAAGGTTGGGTAAGGTGGAAGATGGACCTTTCCTCCATGTTTCCCCATGAACTCGTTGGGCATCAAGTCTGGGTCACATGAAAGGACTACCCTCTGAGGTGGGTTCTTCTGGGCTATGCTAGGCACTGGTACAAGGTCACTACCATGCACTTGGGGTACCTCTGCTCTGTGCCGTTTCAATCAATGCCCTGGGACAAGGCTGAGGTCGCTGTGGGGGAATACTTGACCTTAAGGCAGTCCTCTGCTTTTAGTGATGAACGTACACCATGTACACTTGCACTAACTGTTCTCCAGGTAATTCTCATGTCCCCCCCCCATGACAATGGACACCTTCTCTATGACCTGCATTTAGGAGGGACATACTGAGCCTTGTCCACATCCAGCATATCACTGCTACCTCTCTCCCAGTAACAGTAGGGGGTCCCGCCATGCACCTAGTGCGGACTCCATGGGGTTGATTTACTAAAACTTAAGAGTATGGAAAATCTGGTGCAGCTGTGCATGGCAGCCAATCATCTTCTAACTTCAGCTTGCTTAATTTCACTTTGACAATAAAACCTGGAAGCTGATTGGTTTCTATGCAGAGCTGCACCAGACTTTGTCCTCTCCAGTTTTAGTAAATCCCCCCCCCCCAATGCATGCAATTCCTTAACTCTTGCTGTTCACCGGTTGCTGTGGAGTGAGTCCGCTCCTGTGACTATGGGACTATCACGGAGAGAGCGCCAACCTTCTCCTGCAAGAGGCTCTCCCACCTGTCCCAGGCACATGCTTAATGACAGGCTGCTTGGTAAACTTCTGTTACCCCAGGTAATGACTGGTATCTGAACACTATAACAACTTCAGCACTGACCTCTTCATACCCCAATGTGCTTTACAAAGTTGTGAATGGCTTTGTAAGTTGTAGTTAGTATTCTGAATTTTATTTCTTGGGTGAGCGGCAGCCAATAGAGAAATTAGCAGAGAGGGGTTGAGGACACTGAATGGAAGTCAGTGGAGGGATTGGTAGAGAGGGGTGGAGGACACTGAATGGAGGTCAGTGGAGGGATTGGTAGAGAGGGGTGGAGGACACTGAATGGAGGTCAGTGGAGGGATTGGCAGAGAGGGGTTGAGGACACTGAATGGAGGCCAGTGGAGGGATTGGTAGAGAGGGGTGGAGGACACTGAATGGAGGTCACTGGAGGAATTGCCAGAGAGGGGTGGAGGACACTGAATGGAGGTCAGTGGAGGGATTGGCAGAGAGGGGTGGAGGACACTGAATGGAGACCAGTAGAGTGATTGGTAGAGAGGGGTGGAGGACACTGAATGGAGACCAGTAGAGTGATTGGTAGAGAGGGGTGGAGGACACTGAATGGGGGCCAATGGAGGGATTGGCAGAGAGGGGTGGAGGACACTGAATTGAGTTCAGTAGAGATATCAGCAGAGAGGGGTGGAGGACACTGAATGGAGGCCAGTGGAGGGATTGATAGAGAGGGGTGGAGGACACTGAATGGAGGTCACTGGAGGGATTGGTAGAGAGGGGTGGAGGACACTGAATGGAGGTCAGTGGAGGGATTGGAAGAGAGGGGTGGAGGCAGGGGCGTAACTACCACCATAGCGACCCATGAGGGCGCTATGGGGCCCGCAGCCGAGTGGGGCCCAGTGAGGATGAGAGCACCGCCCTCACAGTCTCCCAGCCAGGGGAAGAGAGAGGAAAGGAAGAGGCGAGCTGTCCGTATCAGCAGAGAGCTGAATTGCCCGATGTAAGAGCTTTCATTAGAACTTCCCGTGTTCCCGGGTCTCAGGTCACATAGCTCCACCTTTTGGCTCGGTGCCTTTGATAGACAGAACGCCGATCCAATGCGGGACATGTGACGTCATCAAAGGCGTCGGGCCAAGAGGTGGGGCTATGTGACGATGAGCCCTGGGAAGACAGGAAATTCAAATGAAAGCTATTACAGCGGGCAATCCCGCTCTCTGCTGATCCGGGTGGCTTGCCTCTTCCTCTGCATAGGTGGGGCTGTATGGGGCACAGGCAGACCAGGATGTATTGGGCACAGGTCACGCTGTATGGGGCACAGGTCACGCTGTATTGGGCACAGGTCACGCTGCATTGGGCACAGGTCACGCTGTATGGGGCACAGGTCATGCTGTATGGGGCACAGGTCACCCTGTATGGGGCACAGGTCACGCTGTATTGGGCACAGGTCACGCTGTATTGAGCACAGGTCACGCTGCATTGGGCACAGGTCACGCTGTATTGGGCACAGGTCACGCTGTATGTGGCACAGGTCACGCTGCATTGACACTAGGGCAGCTGTGGGGGGGGGGCTGTTTGCAGGGGGCCCTATACAACATTTTGCTATGGGGCCCTGCTATTTCTAGTTACGCCCCTGGATGGAGGACACTGAATGGAGGTCAGTGGAGATATCAGCAGAGAGGGGTGGAGGACACTGAATGGAGGTCAATGGAGGGATTGGTAGAGAGGGGTGGAGGACACTGAATGGAGACCAATGGAGTGATTGGTAGAGAGGGGTGGAGGACACTGAATGGAGACCAGTGGAGGGATTGGCAGAGAGGGGTGGAAGGGAAGGGAGTTTCAGAAAATAGGAAAGGCTCTGGACAGATTGGGGTAGAGAGTTACAGAGGATGAGAGAGGCTCTGGACAGATTAGGTTAGAGAATTCCAGAGGATGGGAGAGGCTCTAGACCAGTGATGGTGAACCTTGGCACCCCAGATGTTTTGGAACTACATTTCCCACGATGCTTATGCACTCTGCAGTGTAGTGGAGCATCATGGGAAATGTAGTTCCAAAACATCTGGGGTGCCAAGGTTCGCCATCACTGCTCTAGACATACTGGGATAGGGAGTATCAGAAGATGGGGGAGGCTCTGCACAGATCGGGGTAGGGAGTTCTAGAGGACGGGAGAGGCTTTAGACAGATTGGGATAGAGAATTCCAGAGGATGAGAGAGGCTCTGGACAGATTAGGGTAGAGAATTCCAGAGGATGGGAGAGGCTCTAGACCAGTGATGGTGAACCTTGGCACCCCAGATGTTTTGGAACTACATTTCCCACGATGCTTATGCACTCTGAAGTGTAGTGGAGCATCATGGGAAATGTAGTTCCAAAACATCTGGGGTGCCAAGGTTCGCCATCACTGCTCTAGACATACTGGGATAGGGAGTTCCAGAAGAAGGGAGAGGCTCTGGACAGATTAGAGCAGAGAGTTCCAGAGGATGGAAGGAGTCCTGAAGGCCATGGGAGGAGGTGACAAGGAAGCTAGGGAGCAGGTGGGCCTGTGAGTACCAAAGAGAGTGATTTGGTTGGTATTTTGAGACAAGGTTAGTGTCGTAGTTCCGGATGGCTTTGTAAGTTGTTGTTAGTATTCTGAATTTTATTTGTGGGTGAGTTGAAGCCAAAAGAGGAATTGGCAGAGAGGGGTGGAGGACACTGACCAGTTGGTAGGGTAGATGAGTCTGGCTGCAGCATTCATCGCTTGGTGCAGTAAAATTGGCATGTTAAGCACTTTTGGTAAATGAGCATAGCAAGAAGGTTTTATTTTGACATTTTTAGAATTTTCTATGGGTAAGAATTACTACCCCTACCCTGTCCACCTTTAGGAGATCCTTGAAAACTCATTTATTCAGGGAAGCCTATCCCACACCCACATAACTGTCCCTGAGCCACCCCCATCAAATCATTCTTTGCAGATATTACCTTTTGTACCACCACCCCCTCCCTTTTAGAATGTAAGCTCTACGAGCAGGGCCCTCCTGTACCTTTTTGTATTGTACTGTAATTGTGTTGTCCCCCTTATACATTGTAAAGCGCTGAGTAAACTGTTGGCGCTATATAAATCTCGTATAATAATAATAATAATAATAATAATGTCTCTGCCTATGGAAATCCGTATTAATGTCATTTAAAGGCATAGGGGGGTCAAGGCTGCTATCTTGCCTACAGCCACATCCTGCCTGATCAGTCTCTGCTGCGGAGGTTTGCAAACGCTGTAATTAATCACTGCAATCATGCACACTAAACCCCTCAATTCTTCTTCTCCTTCTCTTCCTCCTTTTTAGTCTTCTTCTTCTGCTTCTCTTCCTCCTTTTTAGTCTTCTTCTCCTTCTTCTTCTCTTCCACCTTTTTAGTCTTCTTCTGCTTCTCTTCCTCCTTTTTAATCTTCTTGTTCTTCTTCTCCTTCTCTTCCTCCTTTTTAATCTTCTTCTTCTCCTTCTCTTCCTCCTTTTTAATCTTCTTCTTCTCCTTCTCTTCCTCCTTTTTAATCTTCTTCTTCTCCTTCTCTTCCTCCTTTTTAATCTTCTTCTTCTCCTTCTCTTCCTCCTTTTAGTCTTCTTCTTCTTCTCCTTCTCTTCCTCCTTTTTAGCATTCTTCTCCTTCTCTTCCTCCTTTTTAGTATTCTTCTCCTTCTCTTCCTCCTTTTTAGTATTCTTCTCCTTCTCTTCCTCCTTTTTAGTATTCTTCTCCTTCTCTTCCTCCTTTTTAGTATTCTTCTTCCTGTAAGTATGGTGGTTCTGTGGTGGACATGGACTCCTCTGTAGTAGATTGATTTCTCCTGCTGGACACACACAACCCATTTTCCCCTCCATCCTATTCACCTGAGGCTCAGGATTCTCTTGCTGAGACCCAGAAGACCGATTTTCTTCTCTCTCCAACTCCACACTGTCTTTAGGTCTATGACTTCACTTTTGGCAATTGGTGTCTGGTAGTATACTGGAACAGCACCCAGAGCCCAAATTTCAGATGCCGAAGTGTCTAGGTCTATTTGGGAACAGGATGTGTTGAATTCTGAGCTGAGTCTCCAGCCCATTGTACAGGAGTCCATTGATCAACTGTACAGATCAGATGACTGATCTACTTACTGACCTGGTTTTGATGGAACAATTGTTTTACAGTCTCTGCCGGTTTTACTTTAAACATCAAATGTTACTGACCTTTATCAAAGTAAAAAATCCACTTTTCCTCCATTAGTATTCCATCTACTTTGTATACAATCTACTAAAACAAATGTTGGGAGATGCTTCCCTCTAGTGTCTGGATTTGTAAATAACTGTTGCTTGGTAGTTATTACAGAGCCAGTTGGTTATAGACCGGTACTTCTTGTCTCTGATCATTGGCTCAGAAATTCTAACTTATAAAGGGGAACTTACAGGAAGTAAATATGGAATTGGACCACATGGCCATCCATGCAGGAGCTGCTGCTGCTGTATTCCATCCAGACCAGAAGCAGAGACTGTTAGGCAAGGGTTCCTGTGTTCTAATAGTTTCACTGTTGCAGCTTCTGTGTTTGAAGTCTGGTGGCAGATGTATCTCTGTCCTATTGTTATTATCTCACATGTCAGATTACTAGTTCTGTGCTACTGTATGTGTGTAGTGGTCAACTTGCAGTTTATTATTATGTAAACCTCTTTAATAGAATAGAGTTTATATTCAGCTATTGTTACCATAGAAACCAGCTGTCCCTTTTGGTCTGGGACAGTCTAACCAGCATTAGCTTAGTAAGCAGCATAGATGAGAGCCAGGTGAGGCATCTGACAACCCCTAGATAGTTAGAGGTCCAGTTTGGGGGGTACTCACCCTGCATGTGGGGGTACCTCTTCCCGTGTACTTGCTCATAAATGCCCGGGACCAGGCCAGCCACGTTCATGTGAAAATCGACATTATGGTGGTACCCCGGCTTAGAGATGAGCCGTAAACTGTGTGCAGCAGGAAAATGTAGTCTCTCCGTAAAAGTGTTGTCCTGTGTTACTACACACTTTCCCTGTTGTATATTGCATTTAGGAGGGACGTGCTAAGCCCATGCCCTCTCCACCAGTCAGTGTATCTCTGTTACCTAACTCCCAGTGACAGAATGGGGTCCTGCCGTGCACCCGGTGCGGACCTCATGCATGCTCAAAATGAACTCCTCCTCTCTCCTGTACCATGCGGCCAGCTACACGTGGTCTCCATACTGCAAGTTACCTTTGGGGAAACTGACTGCTAGGGACCTCGACCCCCTTGCTACTGGAGGACCTGTCACCTTCATCAGGTGCTAAGCTTCATGACAGGCTGCTATACACTTACCACCAGATCCTGGTTACCCATGGCAATTGTCCTCCAACTCTCCTGCCGAGTTGTGACCTTGCTTCATACCCTATGTTTGCTTTACAGGCTCTGTTCTTCTAATACACCACGTGCCACCAGGCACCCCTTTGAATACCAGTTCAAGAACTTTACTTGAAACGTTTAAGCACATTACAGCGGTTAATTGCAACTCAGTTCATTTCCTATCTAACTATCCTGTGGCTGCCCAGGCATACCTGAGAGGCAAGAGTCCCAAAACTGGTTGTGTCCAAAATTGGTGAATCCCTTGGAGTGGCAGACGAAGGTTACATTCTTCCCAGTGACACGGACCCTCTAGCTCCTACGTGGTCCTGCTCAGAACAAGAGCCCCAAGCCCAGCTTGCTCCCCTGTATATATATCAACTGGGAAACAAGGCTGGACCCAAAGAGCCCAGGAATCTGGTGGCAAAACACTTAACCCTTCCCTGGCCTGGGCAGCTTAAGCTCACTTGCAGTAACAGTATGTTCCTCTAGTAGGCACCTGTCCAAGTTACATGGCAAATTAGAAGCTGTTAGGGACTGAGAAGCAGAGCAGGTAGGTTGATGTTGAGTCCAAATGTCACATCACAGACTTTGTCAGTAAGAAGCTTCTTCTCAGGCCGGTTGCATGCCAATCGGAGGATTTCCAAATCACCACTGACCCATAATTCAACTCTTTAGGACCAGAATGGGCATTGCACCTGTGATCATCCCCCAGGGGCCCCTGCAACCGGACTTTGCAGCAAATTTCATCTGGAATTATCTTTGCTAAATGATTGTATAAAGCCCCACAACCTTCCCCAAAGGAGTCCTACACAAACAAGTTCCTAAATATCCCTTATGTCCCGCTTCTACCATTCCCATCGCTCTACCATCAGGAGGAAAAAGAAATTCATCACATTACATAACAAAACCTAATCCGTAACAAATTCCAATATAATAAATGTAGAATGTGGGAAGATTCCAGAGGGGGAGAGGGGGAGGGATACAAAGAAACTGCTATGAGCACTGTGAAGGGAAGGGCCAGTCCCAGGAAGAGGGGAAGGGTGGGGGGCACACATTGTACAACGTTCTTTCTGTCTTGTTGCTGTAGTGAGGATCGAGCTGAGGTTCAGTTATGAGGACTCTACTGATCTTGGGGGTTCTTGTCGTCTGCGTTCTGCTGGTGACCCCATCTGACGGTGACCAGACGGAGCCCCAGGATGGAGGAGAAGAGGTGAGCTCCAAGGGGGGATTGTACAGGGTTTTACACATTCAGGAACATTCCGTCCACAGCATAAGACCTTCTATGGACATGGCTGTACAACCAGAAATGTCCATATATATCAATTAATAGTTATCACCGAGCAATGTTCTGCAGATGTATAGCAAGGACAATGTATCAATACTTATCTGTCCTGTATATATAATAATTACAATGCTCTGCAGATCTCAGTACAGGAATAATGAGGACAATGTAGCAATATGTATCTGTCATGTATATAAAATAATAACAATGATACTTGTTTCTGTGAATGCCTCAAGCCGCCACCAATAATGATTGTAGTCTGTCTAATATGTGTGTTTCCTTTGATCAGCAGCTCCATCTAATGGTCAAAATTCGGTATCTTCCTGATTGAGGCATTTCAGGAAAATACTGCATTATGACCATTAGAGGGAGCTAACTTGATATTGTTTTCTAGTACAATGTTTTTTATTGAAATATGAGAAAGGGAAAAACCCAGATAACGAATTCCCACGCAGGGGATATGTACAAAAACATAGGAGAAAGATTTACATGAAAGCAGGGCTGGTGCAAGGATTTTTGGCAACCTAGGCGAAACCTCATTTTGCCTCCCCCCTTGGCTCCACCCCTGACCCCACCCCCTTTGCCCTGCCCATGAATACCCCACCTTTTTATTGAAGCACCCATCAAACGCAGCCCATCAGCGTCCATCAAATGCAGCCTCACCAGCGCCCATCAAATGCAGCCTCACCAGCACCCATCAATGCAGCCTCTCCAATGCTCATCAAATGCAGCCTACAACCGCCCATCAATGCAGCCTACCAGTGCCCATAAATGAATGTTTACTTGCTTCCATTCATTCGGGAGTCAGGACAGAGTCACAGTCCTCCATCGCCTCTGCGCCTCTGACACTATGTGCAAACGGTGTGGCGGCTGCCTGCTGATGCTGAGACTCAGAGGGAAGAGAGTAGGAACACCAGCGGCTGGGTGCCCTAGGCAGCAGTGCGCCCTAGGCGGCTGCCTAGTTTGCCTAGTGGTAGCACCGGCCCTGCATGAAAGTACATAATGAACATTTTTTGAGTGTATTTTATCAACTGACATTGACCTGTCAGCCAGGGCCGGCGGTCAGTGCGCTATGCCCAAGCCATGAGGCCCAGGGGCTAAGGCAGACAAGGGTGAGCGGAGTTGTACGCAAAACAGGGTAGGGGGAGACAAACAAACACGAGAAGAGAGGAAAAAAAAGAAGGGGAAAAAAAAGGGAAAGAACACATATACAACAACGGGGGAGGGATATAAGAGTAGAACAGAGCGGCGGGCAAGAGGCCCAGAAAGAGAGGAAATGGGAGGGGGAAAAAGGGGTCCCCCAGGCTGGAGGCTAGTTCAAGTTGAATTTACAGACCTAGACTAGTCGGATTTAGGTTGGGGAGTGTGTAGGACCACCACGGGGCCCATACATTAAGAAATTTTGCATGGGAGTCGTGGAGGACGCTGGACATTTTCTCGTGGATCATGAGGGTCGTCAAGGAATTCTTCACCTCTGCGAATGAGACAGATGGGTTTTTTCCAAGCCCTCGCTATTGTTCGTTTGGCGGCAATAAATAAGTATGTAGCTAGTTTTTTTTGTTGATGAGAGAAGAGGCCCGGGAGCGGGCAATGGAGTAATGCAAATTTGGGGTCTTTGCGGAAGGGATATTGTTTTCTAGCAGATGCTCTCGTGTGTGGTCATTTTTCTGAGTTTCTACATACAAATGATGTGATGTCTCTGGCACCGTCTATGGAAATCCTACTGTCTCCTATCATTGAAAGGATTGCCGGATTTTAAAATGTCACATAAAAATTTAGGACCCTCTCCACGCTGTATGGTAGTTTTAAATACATTTTTGCCTAAATCCGTTGCCTAATAGCCTTAGAAATTACAAGAATGGATTATCAATATTCACCCCAATGACTTCAATAGGGTCCCGAATTAACATTTGCAATTTATGATGACTTCAATGAACAGCCCGCCACTTACGCTCGCCCCTCATTGTAAGATTGCTGTACATTTTGCATAATCTTGGATGGTTGTTTACGCTGTTGGGTAGTGTGGAAGCACAGGTGCTCTTTAACCTGTTCCTGCGCAAACCCGGGGTTAGTGACCTTGTTTTCATAGTGTACCATAGGCATGGGGAACCCCCCCCAAGGAAAACTATCCTTCTTTCCCTTGTCCTGTGGGGCAACTCACCCTTGCTTAAACAGTACCTGTTGAAACAGTCCTCTGCACACTTGCTTCAGGCCTTACACCAATGGATCTCACTCTGTTCCTTGGGCGCAAGTTACATTTTTAGGAGACATCCCCATATACTGTAAAAACTAGGAGAAGCCTGCTAGGAGACGTCCCCATATACAGAGACCAGGAGAAGCTTTCTAGAAGACATCCCTATATAAAGACTAGGGGAAGCCCCCTAGGAGACATCTCCATATGAATACTAGGAGACAGGGCCGGACTGGGGATAAAAACCAGACCTGGAAAAAATGTCATACCAGCCCCATAGCATTATTATACCAGCCCAACATCATAACCATCATAACGTCATTATTTCCTTGTTTGTGACCGGGAAAACCATGCATTATAAAGCACATTTGAAGAGTGTATTATATATATATAAGGCAGATATAAAAGCACATATATATATATATATATATATATATATATATATATATATATATATATATATATATATATATATATATATAAAAAGCAAATTCCAGTAAGAAGTGGTAAAATTGGTCCATCATCAAGGGGTACCCCAGGAACGTGGGGGGGGGGGTGCTCTGGTTTCCAGAGACCACCTTCCACAAAAGAATGGGGGGGTTACTGAAATAAGGAGGAAACCTTTATATCAGTGCCCCCTTATATTATTGTATTCACTCCCCCCTCAGACTTGCCTAGTGGCGCTGTCAATGACCTCCTCTCAGGTGCACTGTGCAGGGCTCAGTTAGACGGCTCCAGGTTGGTGACTCTGGTTTTATCCTATAGTCTTCTCTCCACAGACCACACACGTTTTACTTCTCCCATGACCCCCATCCTGGCGGCACTCCCACTCTTGACACCTGTCCAGACTCCCCCTCAGAGACTGCAGACATGATATAAGACAAGAGATGGTCAGAGGTTGCAAACATGGTACAAGAGATGGCTAGAGACTGTGGACAGGATACAAGAGATGGCTAGAGACTGAGGACATGATACAAGAGATGGTCAGAGACTGAGGACATGATACAAGAGAAGGTCAGAGACTGAGGACAGGATACAAGAGATGGTCAGAGACTGAGGACAGGATACAAGAGAAGGTCAGAGACTGAGGACATGATACAAGAGATGGCTAGAGACTGAGGACATGATACAAGAGAAGGTCAGAGACTGAGGACAGGATACAAGAGAAGGTCAGAGACTGTGGACATGATACAAGAGAAGGTCAGAGACTGAGGACAGGATACAAGAGAAGGTCAGAGACTGAGGACATGATACAAGAGATGGCTAGAGACTGAGGACATGATACAAGAGATGGCTAGATACTGAGGACAGGATACAAGAGATGGTCAGAGGTTTCAGACATGATACAAGAGATGGTCAGAGGCTGCAAGCATGATACAGTAGATGTCAGAGGCTGCAGACATGATACAGGGGGTGTCAGAGGCTGCGGGCATGGTACAGGAGATGGTTAGAGACTGAGGACAACATACTAAAGATGGTCAGAGACTGCAGACATAGTACAAGAAATGGCCAGAGTCTGCAGACATGGTACAAGAGATCAATGCAGCCTCATCAGTGCCCATCAAATGTAGATTTACAGTGCCCGTGAATGCAGCTTTACTATGCCCACCAATTGCAGCCTCTCTTTGCCCACCACTGCAGCCTCTCTGTGCCCACCACTGCAGCCTCTCTGTGCCCACCAATTGCAGCCTCTCTGTGCCCACCACTGCAGCCTCTCTGTGCCCACCACTGCAGCCCCTTCCGCGCCACCCAATTGCAGCCTCTGTGTGCCCACCATTGCAACCTCTGTGCCCACTGATTGCAGCCTCTGTGTGTCAGCCATTGCAGCCTCCGTGTGCCCACCATTGCAGTTTCTATGTGCCCGCCATTGCAGCCTCTGTGTGCCAGCCGTTGCAGTCTCTGTGTGCCAGCCGTTGCAGTCTCTGTGTGCCCACCATTACAGCTTCTGTGTGCCAGCCATTGCAACCTCTGTGTGCCTGCCATTGCAGCCTCTGTGTGCCCCCAATTGCAGCCTCTGTGTGCCAGCCATTGCAGCCTCCGTGTGCCCACCATTGCAGTTTCTATGTGCCCGCCATTGCAGCCTCTGTGTGCCAGCCGTTGCAGTCTCTGTGTGCCAGCCGTTGCAGTCTCTGTGTGCCCACCATTACAGCTTCTGTGTGCCAGCCATTGCAACCTCTGTGTGCCTGCCATTGCAGCCTCTGTGTGCCCGCCATTGCAGCCTCTGTGTGCCAGCCATTGCAACCTCTGTGTGCCCCCAATTGCAGCCTCTTTGTGCCAGCCATTGCAGCCTCTGTGTACCAGCCATTGCAGCCTCTGTGTGCCCACCATTGCAGCCTTTGTGTGCCAGCCATTGCAGCCTCTGTGTGCCAGCCATTGCAGCCTCTGTGTGCCCACCATTGCAGCCTCTGTGAGCCAGCCATTTCAGCCTCTGTGTGCCCACCATTGTAGCCTCTGTGTGCCCACCATTGCAGCCTCTGTGCCTACCAATTGCAGCCTCCCCATTTCCTGGATCACACACAGCAGCCGATGTATGGCACGGAGCTGGGTCTGTGTGTGTAAGGCTGGCTCGTGTGATAGGCGGAACTGATTCAATCAGTGTTACATCTAGAAGACTATCACACGAGCCGGTCTAGGGGGGCGGGACCTTGTTACAGCGCCGCCTTACACACACAGACCCAGCTCCGTGCCATACAAGAGGAGGAGCCAGAGGACAGAGGGAGGGAGGGGAGCACTGCAGCCACCGCTCAATGTGGCCCCAGGGCGGCCGGCCTACCGGGAAATTTCCCGGTATCCTGGTAGGCCAGTCCGGCCCTGCTAGGAGAAACCTCCTAGGAGATATCCCCAAATAGAGACTAGGATAAGTTGTCTAGGAGACATCCCCATATAGAGATTAGGAGTAGCCTCCTAGCAGACATCCCTATATATTGACTAGGAGAAGCCTCCTAGGAGACGTTCCTATATAGAGACTAAGAAAAGCCTCCTAGGAGACATTCCCATATAGCGACTTGGAGAAGCCTCCTAGGAGACGTCCCCATATAGACACTAGGAGAAGCCTCCTAGGATACATCTCCATATGGAGACTAGGAGAAACCTCCCAGGAAACATCCACCTATAGAGACTAGGAGAAGCCTCCTAGGAGGTATCCCCTAATAGAGACTAGGATACGTTGTCTAGGAGACATCCCCATATAGAGATTAGGAGAAGCCTCCTAGGAGACATTCCAATATAGAGGAGAGGAGTAGACTCCTAGCAGACATCCCTATATAGGGACTAGGAGAAGCCTCCTAAGAGACGTTCCTATATAGAGACTAAGAAAAGCCTCCTAGGAGACATTCTCATATAGTGACTTGGAGAAGCCTCCTAGGAGACGTCTCCATATAGAGACTAGGAGAAGCCTACTAGGAGACATCTCCATATGGAGACTAGGAGAAACCTCCCAGGAAACATCCCCCTATAGAGACTAGGAGAAGCCTCCTTGGAGACATTCCAACATAGAGGAGAGGACTAGACTCCTAGCAGACATCCCTATATAGGGACTAGGAGAAGCCTCCTAAGAGACGTTCCTATATAGAGACTAAGAAAAGCCTCCTAGCAGACATTCCCATATAGTGACTTGGAGAAGCCTCCTAGGAGACGTCTCCATATAGAGACTTGGAGAAGCCTACTAGGAGATATCCCCATACAGTATAGAGACTAGGAGAAGACTACTAGGAGACATCCCCATACAGTATAGAGACTAGGAGAAGACTACTAGGAGACATCCCCATACAGTATAGAGACTAGGAGAAGCCTACTAGGAGATATCCCCATACAGTATAGAGACTAGGAGAAGCCTACTAGGAGATATCCCCATACAGTATAGAGACTAGGAGAAGCCTCCTAGGAGACATCTCTACATAGAGATATAGATTCCTTCCACATGGAACGGAGTTCGCTCCAATCAGCAGTGTAATTGGACTCCATTGTCTGTTTACATCTGTTCACTGACAGTGAAAATGAAGTGGGAAGTGGACGTAGGCCCACTAAATGAGGACCAGTGGGAGGAAGCCCTACAGGCAGCGACCATTTGCTCCTCAAATGTGACTCAATGGCTGACACAGCTATACACTCTCCTGAGAGTCTACTACATACCTCATAGGCTGCATAATATGGGACTGCTACCCACACCAACATGCACTAGATGCTAGGGGGATCATGGTGACCTGATACATATGCTGTGGCGCTGCCCCAAACTGCATGTGTATTGGAGGGGGGGGGGGGGTGATTGATACCCTGAACGCAGTGTTCCGGGTGTCGGTCCCCGATAGACCCCAAGCACTGTCTGTTGAACCTTTTAGATGAGCTTGACTAGGAGCACCACACCAGAGAAGCCTTTACGAGGACCCTCTTTCTGGCCCGTAAACTGATAATGCTACATTGGAAGTCTGAATCCCCTCCCATGGTCAAAGAATGGATTACTGCGGTGGGGAATACAATGAGAATGGAAAAAGTTATTTACCAGTATAGGGAGGGCACCAAAAAATTTGAGAAGCTATGGGGCCCGTGGTTGGAGACACCGAGGCTCGCCCCGGAGGATCTGATCATAGACAGACTTCTGGGATTAAATGTGGGATAATGTAGACACCTTGATGAATAGCAGATGGAATATGGGTGGGAGGCAAAGTCACTTACACTCCTGTTGCATGGTGAGGTGGGCTACGGACTTAAGCTGTGTGTTCTATGAAGATGGCGGCTGCGATGAATATGTAATGTTCCCAGTGGATATTGGACTGTATATATGGTGAATAAGGACTACTGTTGATCTTTGGACTGTTTGTACTCAATATAAAATAGATTTTTTGGATAAAAAAAAGAAACAGAACACTAATGGGGTGTACACACGGTCGGACTTTTCGACCGGACTGGTCTGACGGACGCCGACGGACCAAATCCGACGGACAATCTGATCGTGTGTGGGCTTCACCGGACCTTCAGCAAACTTTTCCAGTCGCAAATCTGACGGACTTTAGATTTGGAACTTGCTTCAAATCTTTACGTCGTAACTACGCCGGACCCAGAAATCCGCTCGTCTGTATGCCGGTCCGACGGACAAAAACCCACGCTAGGGCAGCTATTGGCTACTGGCTATCAACTTCCTTATTTTAGTCCGGTGTACGTCATCACGTACGAATCCGTCGGACTTTGGTGTGATCGTGTGAAGGCAAGTCCGTTCGTTCAAAAGTCCGTCGAAAGTCCGTCGAAAAGTCCGCCCGTGTGTACGCGGCATTAGATTTATAAGATTTCAGGCACTCCTCACAAATAACTATTGCTTCATTCTTTAGATGAATTGCAACATCAGCAGCAAAGAAATTTCACAAAGTGTCTGCTTTGGGATGCAATTTTACTTTTACTTTTGGATTACAACAATGTTCCTCAACCAGGTTGCCATTTGGGATACCCCCCCCCCACACACACACACACACACACAGGACCCAGTTTTCTCTAAATCGGCATGATGAGTTGTCATGGTTCAAGTGGGCCTGCTGCCAGCACCATAAGAACAAATGATAGGGGTGATAGGGGCTCTGATGTGATGGGGGGAATCTGTGGTGATGGGGAGGGGGCTCCGATGGGATGGGGGGATTCATGTATAGGTTGCCTCTGATGTGATGGGGGGCTGTCATGCATAGGGGGACCTTTGATGAATGGGGGGCACAAATTTGAATGGGGGGGGCTCTGACTTAATGGGGTGATTCTGACATGAAGGGGGACACTGATGTGATGGGAGAACCTCTGATGTCATGGGGGGACCTCTGATGGGGGACTTCTGGTGTGTTGGGGAACCTCTGATGTGAAAAGGGGCTCCGGTGTAATAGGGGATCTCTGATGTAAAAGGCGTTCTGATGTGAAGGGCCTCTGATGTCATTGTGGGACCTCTGATATGAAAAAAGGCTCTGATGTGATGGAGGACCTCTGATGTGATGGGGGACCTCTGATGTGATGGAGGGGGCCTCTGATATGATGGGAGGACCTCTGATGTGATGGGAGGACCTCTGATGTGATGGAGGACCTCTGATGTGATGGGAGGACCTCTGATATGATGGGAGGACCTCTGATGTGATGGGAGGACCTCTGAGGTGATGGAGGACCTCTGATGTGATGGGAGGACCTCTGATATGATGGGAGGACCTCTGATGTGATGGGAGGACCTCTGATGTGATGGTAGGACCTCTGATGTGATGGGAGGACCTCTGATGTGATGGAGGACCTCTGATGTGATGGAGGACCTCTGATGTGATGGGAGGACCTCTGATGTGATGGGAGGACCTCTGATGTGATGGGAGGACCTCTGATGTGATGGAGGACCTCTGATGTGATGGGAGGACCTCTGATGTGATGGAGGACCTCTGATGTGATGGGAGGACCTCTGATGTGATGGGAGGACCTCTGATGTGATGGAGGACCTCTGATGTGATGGGAGGACCTCTGATGTGATGGGAGGACCTCTGATGTGATGGAGGACCTCTGATGTGATGGAGGACCTCTGATGTGATGGGGGGACCTCTTATGTGATGGGGGGACCTCTGATGTGATAGGGGGACTCTGATGTGATAGGGGGACTCTGATGTGATGGAGGGACCTCTGATGTGATGGAGAAGACCTCTGATGTGATGAGGAGATCTCTGATGTGATGGAGGGGACCTCTGATATGATGGAGGACCTCTGATGTGATGGAGGACCTCTGATGTGATGGAGGACCTCTGATGTGATGGAGGACCTCTGATGTGATGGGAGGACCTCTGATGTGATGGGAGGACCTCTGATGTGATGGGAGGACCTCTGATGTGATGGAGGACCTCTGATGTGATGGAGGGCCTCTGGTGTGATGGGAGGACCTCTGATGTGATGGGAGGACCTCTGATGTGATGTAGAGGACCTCTGATGTGATGGGAGGACCTCTGATGTGATGTGGAGGACCTCTGATGTGATGTGGAGGACCTCTGATGTGATGGGGGGACCTCTGATGTGATGAGGGGATCTCTGATGTGATGTAGAGAACCTCTGATGTGATGGGAGGACCTCTGATGTGATGAGAGGACCTCTGATGTGATGGGAGGACCTCTGATGTGATGGGGGGACCTCTGATGTGATGTAGAGGACCTCTGATGTGATGGGAGGACCTCTGATGTGATGGGGGGACCTCTGATGTGATGAGGGGATCTCTGATGTGATGTAGAGGACCTCTGATGTGATGGAGGGGACCTCTGATGTGATAGGGGGACTCTGATGTGATGGGGGGACCTCTGATGGGATAGGGGGACTCTGGTGTGATAGGGGGATTCTGGTGTGATAGGGGGACCTCTGATGGGATGGGAGGACCTCTGATGTGATGGAGGGGACCTCTGATGTGATAGGGGAACTCTGATGTGATGGGGGACCTCTGATGTGATGGGAGGACCTCTGATGTGATGGAGGGGACCTCTGATGTGATAGGGGAACTCTGATGTGATGGGGAGACCTCTGATGTGATAGGGGACTCTGATGTGATAGGGGACTCTGATGTGATGGGGGGACCTCTGATGGGATAGGGGGACTCTGGTGTGATAGGGGGACTCTGGTGTGATAGGGGGACCTCTGATGGGATAGGGGGACTCTGGTGTGATGGAGGGACTCTGATGTGATGGGGGGACCTCTGATGTGATGGGAGGACCTCTGATGTGATGGAGGGGACCTCTGATGTGATGGGGGACCTCTGATGTGATAGGGGACTCTGATGTGATGGGGGGACCTCAAATGGGATAGGGGGACTCTGGTGTGATAGGGGGACTCTGATGTGATGGGGGGGGCCTCTGATGGGATAGGGGGACTCTGATGTGATAGGGGGACTCTGATGTGATGGGGGGACCTCTGATGTGATAGGGGACTCTGATCTGATGGGGGGACCTCTGATGGTATAGGGGGGACTCTGATGTGATGGGGGGACCTCTGATGTGATGGGGGGACTCTGATGTGATGGGGGGACCTCTGATGTGATAGGGGACTCTGATGTGATGGGGGACCTCTGATGGGATAGGGGGGACTCTGATGTGATGGGGGGACCTCTGATGTGATAGGGGACTCTGATGTGATGGGGGGGCCTCTGATGTGATAGGGGACTCTGATGTGATGTGGGGGCCTATGATGGGATAGGGGGGACTCTGATGTGATGGGGGGACCTCTGATGTGATAGGGGACTCTGATGTGATGGGGGGACCTCTGATGGGATAGGGGGACTCTGATGTGATGGGGGGACCTCTGATGTGATAGGGGACTCTGATGTGATGGGGGGACTTCTGATGGGATAGGGGGGACTCTGATGTGATGGGGGACCTCTGATGGGATAGGGGGGACTCTGATGTGATGGGGGGACCTCTGATGTGATAGGGGACTCTGATGTGATGGGGGGACCTCTGATGGGATAGGGGGGACTCTGGTGTGATGGGGGACCTCTGATGGGATAGGGGGACTCTGATGTGATGGGGGGACCTCTGATGTGATAGGGGACTCTGATGTGATGGGGGGACCTCTAATGGGATAGGGGGACTCTGGTGTGATAGGGGGACTCTGATGTGATGGGGGACCTCTGATGGGATAGGGGGACTCTGGTGTGATAGGGGGACTCTGATGTGATGGGGGAACCTCTGATGTGATAGGGGACTCTGATGTGATGGGGGGACCTCTGATGTGATAGGGGACTCTGATGTGATGGGGGGACTCTGATGTGATGGGGGGACCTCTGATGGGATAGGGGGCCTGTGATGTGATGGTGTGATGGGAGGACCTCTGATGTGATAGGGGACTCTGATGTGATGGGGGGACTTCTGATGGGATGGGGGACCTCTGATGGGATAGGGGGGACCTCTGATGTGATAGGGGGACTCTGATGTGATGGGGGGACCTCTGATGGGATAGGGGGGACTCTGGTGTGATGGGGGACCTCTGATGGGATAGGGGGACTCTGATGTGATGGGGGGACCTCTGATGGGATAGGGGGGACTCTGGTGTGATGGGGGACCTCTGATGGGATAGGGGGACTCTGATGTGATGGGGGGACCTCTGATGTGATAGGGGACTCTGATGTGATGGGGGGACCTCTAATGGGATAGGGGGACTCTGGTGTGATAGGGGGACTCTGATGTGATGGGGGACCTCTGATGGGATAGGGGGACTCTGGTGTGATAGGGGGACTCTGATGTGATGGGGGAACCTCTGATGTGATAGGGGACTCTGATGTGATAGGGGACTCTGATGTGATGGGGGACCTCTGATGTGATAGGGGACTCTGATGTGATGGGGGGACCCTGATGTGATGGGGGGACCTCTGATGGGATAGGGGGCCTGTGATGTGATGGGGACCTCTGATGGGATAGGGGGACTCTGATGTGATGGGGGGACCTCTGATGTGATAGGGGACTCTGATGTGATGGGGGGACCTCTAATGGGATAGGGGGACTCTGGTGTGATAGGGGGACTCTGATGTGATGGGGGGACCTCTGATGGCATAGGGGGACTCTGGTGTGATAGGGGGACTCTGATGTGATGGAGGGACCTCTGATGTGATGGGGGGACCTCTGATGTGATGGAGAGGACCTCTGATGTGTGATGGGGGACTCTGATGTGATGGGGGACCTCTGATGTGATGGGGGGACCTCTGATGTGATGGAGAGGACCTCTGATGTGTGATGGGGGACTCTGATGTGATGGGGGGACCTCTGATGGGATAGGGGGACTCTGATGTGATGGGGGGACCTCTGATGTGATGGGGGACCTCTGATGTGATGGAGGGACCTCTGATGTGATGGGGGGACCTCTGATGTGATGGAGAGGACCTCTGATGTGTGATGGGGGACTCTGATGTGATGGGGGACCTCTGATGTGATGGGGGGACCTCTGATGTGATGGAGAGGACCTCTGATGTGTGATGGGGGACTCTGATGTGATGGGGGGACCTCTGATGGGATAGGGGGACTCTGATGTGATGGGGGGACCTCTGATGTGATGGGGGACCTCTGATGTGATGGGGGGACTCTGATGTGATGGGGGACTTCTGATGGGATAGGGGGGACTCTGATGTGATGGGGGACCTCTGATGTGTGATGGGGGACCTCTGATGGGATAGGGGGACTCTGATGTGATGGGGGACCTCTGATGTGTGATGGGGGACCTCTGATGGGATAGGGGGGACTCTGATGTGATGGGGGGACCTCTGATGTGATGGAGAGGACCTCTGATGTGTGATGGGGGACCTCTGATGGGATGGAGCGGACCTCTGATGCGATTGGGGGACCTCTGATGGGATAGGGGGACTCTGATGTGATGGAGAGGACCTCTGATGTGTGATGGGGGACCTCTGATGGGATAGGGGGGACTCTGATGTGATGGGGGGACTCTGATGTGAAGGGGGACCTCTGATGTGATGGAGAGGACCTCTGATGTGTGATGGGGGACCTCTGATGGGATAGGGGGACTCTGATGTGATGGAGGGACCTCTGATGTGATGGGGGACCTCTGATGTGATGGGGGACCTCTGATGTGATGGAGAGGACCTCTGATGTGTGATGGGGGACCTCTGATGGGATAGGGGGACTCTGATGTGATGGGGGGACTCTGATGTGATGGGGGGACCTCTGATGGGATGGAGCGGACCTCTGATGTGATTGGGAGACCTCTGATGGGATAGGGGGACTCTGATGTGATGGGGGGACCTCTGATGTGATAGGGGGGACTCTGATGTGATGGGGGGACCTCTGATGGGATAGGGGGACTCTGATGTGATGGGGGGACCTCTGATGGGATAGGGGGACTCTGATGTGATGGGGGGACCTCTGATGTGATAGGGGGGGACTCTGATGTGATGGGGGGACCTCTGATGGGATAGGGGGACTCTGATGTGATGGGGGGACCTCTGATGAGATAGGGGGACTCTGATGTGATGGGGGGACCTCTGATGTGATTGGGGGACCTCTGATGGGATAAGGGGACTCTGATGTGATGGAGGGACCTCTGATGGGATAGGGGGACTCTGATGTGATTGGGGGACCTCTGATGGGATAGGGGGGACTCTGATGTGATGGGGGGACCTCTGATGGGATAGGGGGACTCTGATGTGATGGAGGGACCTCTGATGGGATAGGGGGACTCTGATGTGATGGAGGGACCTCTGATGGGATAGGGGGACTCTGATGTGATTGGGGGACCTCTGATGGGATAGGGGGACTCTGATGTGATGGAGGGACCTCTGATGGGATAGGGGGACTCTGATGTGATGGGGGGACCTCTGATGTGATTGGGGGACCTCTGATGGGATAGGGGGACTCTGATGTGATGGAGGGACTTCTGATGGGATAGGGGGACTCTGATGTGATGGAGGGACCTCTGATGGGATAGGGGGACTCTGATGTGATTGGGGACCTCTGATGGGATAGGGGGACTCTGATGTGATGGAGAGGACCTCTGATGTGATGGGGGGACCTCTGATGGGAAAGGGGGGACTGTGAGGTGATGGGGGGACCTCTGATGTGATGGGGGACTCTGATGTGATGGAGGGACCTCTGATGGGATAGGGGGACTCTGATGTGATGGGGGGACCTCTGATGGGATAGGGGGACTCTGATGTGATGGAGGGACCTCTGATGGAAAAGGGGGACTCTGATGTGATGGAGGGACCTCTGATGGGATAGGGGGACTCTGATGTGATGGAGGGACCTCTGATGGGATAGGGGGACTCTGATGTGATGGAGGGACCTCTGATGGGATAAGGGGGACTCTGATGTGATGGGGGGACCTCTGATGGGATAGGGGACCTCTGATGTGATGGGAGGACCTCTGATGTGATGGGGGGACCTCTGATGGGATGGAGGGACCTCTGATGTGATAGGGGGACCTCTGATGGGATAGGGGGCTCTGATGTGATGGGGGGACCTCTGATGGGATAGGGGGACTCTGATGTGATGGAGGGACCTCTGATGTGATGGGGGGACCTCTGTTGGGATAGGGGGACTCTGATGTGATGGGGGGACCTCTGATGTGATTGGGGGACCTCTGATGGGATAGGGGGACTCTGATGTGATGGAGGGACCTCTGATGGGATAGGGGGACTCTGATGTGATTGGGGACCTCTGATGGGATAGGGGGACTCTGATGTGATGGGGGGACCTCTGATGTGATGGGGGACCTCTGATGTGATAGGGGGGACTCTGATGTGATGGGGGGACCTCTGATGGGATAGGGGGACTCTGATGTGATGGAGGGACCTCTGATGGGATAGGGGGACTCTGATGTGATGGAGGGACCTCTGATGGGATAGGGGGACTCTGATGTGATGGAGGGACCTCTGATGGGATAGGGGGACTCTGATGTGATTGGGGGACCTCTGATGGGATAGGGGACTCTGATGTGATGGGGGGACCTCTGATGTTATAGGGACCTCTGATGTGATGGAGAGGACCTCTGATGTGATGGGGGAACCTCTGATGGGATAGGGGGACTCTGATGTGATGGGGGGACCTCTGATGGGATAGGGGGACTCTGATGTGATTGGGGGACCTCTGATGGGATAGGGGGACTCTGATGTGATTGGGGGACCTCTGATGGGATAGGGGGACTCTGATGTGATGGGGGGACCTCTGATGGGATAGGGGGACTCTGATGTGATTGGGGGACCTCTGATGTGATGGGGGGACCTCTGATGTGATGGAGAGGACCTCTGATGTGTGATGGGGGACTCTGATGTGATGGGGGGACCTCTGATGGGATAGGGGGACTCTGATGTGATGGGGGGACCTCTGATGTGATGGGGGACCTCTGATGGGATAGGGGGACTCTGATGTGATGGGGGACCTCTGATGGGATAGGGGGGACTCTGATGTGATGGGGGGACCTCTGATGTGATGGAGAGGACCTCTGATGTGTGATGGGGGACCTCTGATGGGATAGGGGGATTCTGATGTGATGGAGGGACCTCTGATGCGATTGGGGGACCTCTGATGGGATAGGGGGACTCTGATGTGATGGGGGGACTCTGATGTGTGATGGGGGACCTCTGATGGGATAGGGGGGACTCTGATGTGATGGGGGGACCTCTGATGCGATTGGGGGACCTCTGATGGGATAGGGGGACTCTGATGTGATGGGGGACCTCTGATGGGATAGGGGGACTCTGATGTGATGGGGGACCTCTGATGGGATAGGGGGGACTCTGATGTGATGGGGGGACCTCTGATGTGATGGAGAGGACCTCTGATGTGTGATGGGGGACCTCTGATGGGATAGGGGGATTCTGATGTGATGGAGGGACCTCTGATGCGATTGGGGGACCTCTGATGGGATAGGGGGACTCTGATGTGATGGGGGGACTCTGATGTGTGATGGGGGACCTCTGATGGGATAGGGGGGACTCTGATGTGATGGGGGGACCTCTGATGCGATTGGGGGACCTCTGATGGGATAGGGGGACTCTGATGTGATGGGGGGACTCTGATGTGAAGGGGGACCTCTGATGTGATGGAGAGGACCTCTGATGTGTGATGGGGGACCTCTGATGGGATAGGGGGGACTCTGATGTGATGGGGGGACTCTGATGTGAAGGGGGACCTATGATGTGATGGAGAGGACCTCTGATGTGTGATGGGGGACCGCTGATGGGATAGGGGGATTCTGATGTGATGGAGGGACCTCTGATGGGATAGGGGGACTCTGATGTGATGGAGAGGACCTCTGATGTGTGATGGGGGACCTCTGATGGGATAGGGGGACTCTGATGTGATGGAGGGACCTCTGATGTGATGGGGGACCTCTGATGTGATGGGGGACCTCTGATGTGATGGAGAGGACCTCTGATGTGTGATGGGGGACCTCTGATGGGATAGGGGGACTCTGATGTGATGGGGGACTCTGATGTGATGGGAGGACCTCTGATGTGATGGGGGGACCTCTGATGGGATGGAGCGGACCTCTGATGTGATTGGGGGACCTCTGATGGGATAGGGGGACTCTGATGTGATGGGGGGACCTCTGATGTGATAGGGGGGACTCTGATGTGATGGGGGGACCTCTGATGGGATAGGGGGACTCTGATGTGATGGGGGGACCTCTGATGGGATAGGGGGACTCTGATGTGATGGGGGGACCTCTGATGTGATAGGGGGGACTCTGATGTGATGGGGGGACCTCTGATGGGATAGGGGGACTCTGATGTGATGGGGGGACCTCTGATGGGATAGGGGGACTCTGATGTGATTGGGGACCTCTGATGGGATAGGGGGACTCTGATGTGATGGGGGGACCTCTGATGTGATTGGGGGACCTCTGATGGGATAAGGGGACTCTGATGTGATGGAGGGACCTCTGATGGGATAGGGGGACTCTGATGTGATTGGGGGACCTCTGATGGGATAGGGGGGACTCTGATGTGATGGGGGACCTCTGATGGGATAGGGGGACTCTGATGTGATGGAGGGACCTCTGATGGGATAGGGGGACTCTGATGTGATGGAGGGACCTCTGATGGGATAGGGGGACTCTGATGTGATGGGGGGACCTCTGATGTGATTGGGGGACCTCTGATGGGATAGGGGGACTCTGATGTGATGGAGGGACCTCTGATGGGATAGGGGGACTCTGATGTGATGGAGGGACCTCTGATGGGATAGGGGGACTCTGATGTGATTGGGGACCTCTGATGGGATAGGGGGACTCTGATGTGATGGAGAGGACCTCTGATGTGATGGGGGGACCTCTGATGGGAAAGGGGGGACTGTGATGTGATGGGGGGACCTCTGATGTGATGGGGGACTCTGATGTGATGGGGGGACCTCTGATGGGATAGGGGGACTCTGATGTGATGGAGGGACCTCTGATGTGATGGGGGGACCTCTGATGGGAAAGGGGGGACTGTGAGGTGATGGGGGGACCTCTGATGTGATGGGGGACTCTGATGTGATGGAGGGACCTCTGATGGGATAGGGGGACTCTGATGTGATGGGGGGACCTCTGATGGGATAGGGGGACTCTGATGTGATGGAGGGACCTCTGATGGAATAGGGGGACTCTGATGTGATGGAGGGACCTCTGATGGGATAGGGGGACTCTGATGTGATGGAGGGACCTCTGATGGGATAGGGGGACTCTGATGTGATGGAGGGACCTCTGATGGGATAAGGGGGACTCTGATGTGATGGGGGGACCTCTGATGGGATAGGGGACCTCTGATGTGATGGGAGGACCTCTGATGTGATGGGGGGACCTCTGATGGGATGGAGGGACCTCTGATGTGATAGGGGGACCTCTGATGGGATAGGGGGCTCTGATGTGATGGGGGGACCTCTGATGGGATAGGGGGACTCTGATGTGATGGAGGGACCTCTGATGTGATGGGGGGACCTCTGTTGGGATAGGGGGACTCTGATGTGATGGGGGGACCTCTGATGTGATTGGGGGACCTCTGATGGGATAGGGGGACTCTGATGTGATGGAGGGACCTCTGATGGGATAGGGGGACTCTGATGTGATTGGGGACCTCTGATGGGATAGGGGGACTCTGATGTGATGGGGGGACCTCTGATGTGATGGGGGACCTCTGATGTGATAGGGGGGACTCTGATGTGATGGGGGGACCTCTGATGGGATAGGGGGACTCTGATGTGATGGAGGGACCTCTGATGGGATAGGGGGACTCTGATGTGATGGAGGGACCTCTGATGGGATAGGGGGACTCTGATGTGATGGAGGGACCTCTGATGGGATAGGGGGACTCTGATGTGATTGGGGGACCTCTGATGGGATAGGGGACTCTGATGTGATGGGGGGACCTCTGATGTTATAGGGACCTCTGATGTGATGGAGAGGACCTCTGATGTGATGGGGGAACCTCTGATGGGATAGGGGGACTCTGATGTGATGGGGGGACCTCTGATGGGATAGGGGGACTCTGATGTGATTGGGGGACCTCTGATGGGATAGGGGGACTCTGATGTGATTGGGGGACCTCTGATGGGATAGGGGGACTCTGATGTGATGGGGGGACCTCTGATGGGATAGGGGGACTCTGATGTGATTGGGGGACCTCTGATGTGATGGGGGGACCTCTGATGTGATGGAGAGGACCTCTGATGTGTGATGGGGGACTCTGATGTGATGGGGGGACCTCTGATGGGATAGGGGGACTCTGATGTGATGGGGGGACCTCTGATGTGATGGGGGACCTCTGATGGGATAGGGGGACTCTGATGTGATGGGGGACCTCTGATGGGATAGGGGGGACTCTGATGTGATGGGGGGACCTCTGATGTGATGGAGAGGACCTCTGATGTGTGATGGGGGACCTCTGATGGGATAGGGGGATTCTGATGTGATGGAGGGACCTCTGATGCGATTGGGGGACCTCTGATGGGATAGGGGGACTCTGATGTGATGGGGGGACTCTGATGTGTGATGGGGGACCTCTGATGGGATAGGGGGGACTCTGATGTGATGGGGGGACCTCTGATGCGATTGGGGGACCTCTGATGGGATAGGGGGACTCTGATGTGATGGGGGACCTCTGATGGGATAGGGGGACTCTGATGTGATGGGGGACCTCTGATGGGATAGGGGGGACTCTGATGTGATGGGGGGACCTCTGATGTGATGGAGAGGACCTCTGATGTGTGATGGGGGACCTCTGATGGGATAGGGGGATTCTGATGTGATGGAGGGACCTCTGATGCGATTGGGGGACCTCTGATGGGATAGGGGGACTCTGATGTGATGGGGGGACTCTGATGTGTGATGGGGGACCTCTGATGGGATAGGGGGGACTCTGATGTGATGGGGGGACCTCTGATGCGATTGGGGGACCTCTGATGGGATAGGGGGACTCTGATGTGATGGGGGGACTCTGATGTGAAGGGGGACCTCTGATGTGATGGAGAGGACCTCTGATGTGTGATGGGGGACCTCTGATGGGATAGGGGGGACTCTGATGTGATGGGGGGACTCTGATGTGAAGGGGGACCTATGATGTGATGGAGAGGACCTCTGATGTGTGATGGGGGACCGCTGATGGGATAGGGGGATTCTGATGTGATGGAGGGACCTCTGATGGGATAGGGGGACTCTGATGTGATAGGGGGACTCTGATGTGATGGAGAGGACCTCTGATGTGTGATGGGGGACCTCTGATGGGATAGGGGGACTCTGATGTGATGGAGGGACCTCTGATGTGATGGGGGACCTCTGATGTGATGGGGGACCTCTGATGTGATGGAGAGGACCTCTGATGTGTGATGGGGGACCTCTGATGGGATAGGGGGACTCTGATGTGATGGGGGACTCTGATGTGATGGGAGGACCTCTGATGTGATGGGGGGACCTCTGATGGGATGGAGCGGACCTCTGATGTGATTGGGGGACCTCTGATGGGATAGGGGGACTCTGATGTGATGGGGGGACCTCTGATGTGATAGGGGGGACTCTGATGTGATGGGGGGACCTCTGATGGGATAGGGGGACTCTGATGTGATGGGGGGACCTCTGATGGGATAGGGGGACTCTGATGTGATGGGGGGACCTCTGATGTGATAGGGGGGACTCTGATGTGATGGGGGGACCTCTGATGGGATAGGGGGACTCTGATGTGATGGGGGGACCTCTGATGGGATAGGGGGACTCTGATGTGATTGGGGACCTCTGATGGGATAGGGGGACTCTGATGTGATGGGGGGACCTCTGATGTGATTGGGGGACCTCTGATGGGATAAGGGGACTCTGATGTGATGGAGGGACCTCTGATGGGATAGGGGGACTCTGATGTGATTGGGGGACCTCTGATGGGATAGGGGGGACTCTGATGTGATGGGGGACCTCTGATGGGATAGGGGGACTCTGATGTGATGGAGGGACCTCTGATGGGATAGGGGGACTCTGATGTGATGGAGGGACCTCTGATGGGATAGGGGGACTCTGATGTGATGGGGGGACCTCTGATGTGATTGGGGGACCTCTGATGGGATAGGGGGACTCTGATGTGATGGAGGGACCTCTGATGGGATAGGGGGACTCTGATGTGATGGAGGGACCTCTGATGGGATAGGGGGACTCTGATGTGATTGGGGACCTCTGATGGGATAGGGGGACTCTGATGTGATGGAGAGGACCTCTGATGTGATGGGGGGACCTCTGATGGGAAAGGGGGGACTGTGATGTGATGGGGGGACCTCTGATGTGATGGGGGACTCTGATGTGATGGGGGGACCTCTGATGGGATAGGGGGACTCTGATGTGATGGAGGGACCTCTGATGGGATAGGGGGACTCTGATGTGATGGAGGGACCTCTGATGGGATAGGGGGACTCTGATGTGATTGGGGACCTCTGATGGGATAGGGAGACTCTGATGTGATGGAGGGACCTCTGATGGGATAGGGGGGACTCTGATGTGATGGGGGGACCTCTGATGTGATGGGAGGACCTCTGATGTGATGGGGGGACCTCTGATGGGATAGGGGGACTCTGATGTGATGGGAGGACCTCTGATGGGATAGGGGGGACTCTGATATAATGGGGGGACCTCTGATGGGATAGGGGGGACTCTGATGTGATGGGGGGACCTCTGATGGGATAGGGGGACTCTGATGTGATGGGAGGACCTCTGATGGGATAGGGGGGACTCTGATATAATGGGGGGACCTCTGATGGGATAGGGGGGACTCTGATGTGATGGGGGGACCTCTGATGTGATGGGAGGACCTCTGATGTGATGGGGGGACCTCTGATGGGATAGGGGACCTCTGATGTGTGATGGGGGACCTCTGATGGGATAGGGGGGACTCTGATGTGATGGGGGGACCTCTGATGTGATGGAGAGGACCTCTGATGTGTGATGGAGGGACCTCTGATGGGATGGAGCGGACCTCTGATGCGATTGGGGGACCTCTGATGGGATAGGGGGACTCTGATGTGATGGGGGGACTCTGATGTGAAGGGGGACCTCTGATGTGATGGAGAGGACCTCTGATGTGTGATGGGGGACCTCTGATGGGATAGGGGGGACTCTGATGTGATGGGGGGACTCTGATGTGAAGGGGGACCTCTGATGTGATGGAGAGGACCTCTGATGTGTGATGGGGGACCTCTGATGGGATAGGGGGACTCTGATGTGATGGAGGGACCTCTGATGGGATAGGGGGACTCTGATGTGATAGGGGGACTCTGATGTGATGGAGAGGACATCTGATGTGTGATGGGGGACCTCTGATGGGATAGGGGGACTCTGATGTGATGGGGGGACTCTGATGTGATGGAGGGACCTCTGATGGGATAGGGGGACTCTGATGTGATGGAGGGACCTCTGATGGGATAGGGGACCTCTGATGTGATGGGAGGACCTCTGATGTGATGGGGGGACCTCTGATGGGATAGGGGACCTCTGATGTGATAGGGGGACCTCTGATGTGATAGGGGACTCTGATGTGATGGAGGGACCTCTGATGGGATAGGGGGACTCTGATGTGATGGAGGGACCTCTGATGTGATGGGGGGACCTCTGTTGTGATGGGGGGACCTCTGATGGGATAGGGGGACTCTGATGTGATGGAGGGACCTCTGATGTGATGGGGGGACCTCTGTTGGGATAGGGGGACTCTGATGTGATGGGGGGACCTCTGATGTGATTGGGGGACCTCTGATGAGATAGGGGGACTCTGATGTGATGGAGGGACCTCTGATGGGATAGGGGGACTCTGATGTGATGGAGGGACCTCTGATGGGATAGGGGGACTCTGATGTGATTGGGGACCTCTGATGGGATAGGGGGACTCTGATGTGATGGGGGGTACCTCTGATGTGATGGGGGACCTCTGATGTGATAGGGGGGACTCTGATGTGATGGGGGGACCTCTGATGGGATAGGGGGACTCTGATGTGATGGAGGGAACTCTGATGGGATAGGGGGACTCTGATGTGATGGAGGGACCTCTGATGGGATAGGGGGACTCTGATGTGATGGAGGGACCTCTGATGGGATAGGGGGACTCTGATGTGATGGAGGGACCTCTGATGGGATAGGGTGGACTCTGATGTGATTGGGGGACCTCTGATGGGATAGGGGACTCTGATGTGATGGGGGGACCTCTGATGTTATAGGGACCTCTGATGTGATGGAGAGGACCTCTGATGTGATAGGGGGACTCTGATGTGATGGAGGGACCTCTGATGGGATAGGGGGACTCTGATGTGATGGGGGGACCTCTGATGGGATAGGGGACCTCTGATGTGTGATGGGGGACCTCTGATGGGATAGGGGGGACTCTGATGTGATGGGGGGACCTCTGATGTGATGGAGAGGACCTCTGATGTGTGATGGAGGGACCTCTGATGGGATGGAGCGGACCTCTGATGCGATTGGGGGACCTCTGATGGGATAGGGGGACTCTGATGTGATGGGGGGACTCTGATGTGAAGGGGGACCTCTGATGTGATGGAGAGGACCTCTGATGTGTGATGGGGGACCTCTGATGGGATAGGGGGGACTCTGATGTGATGGGGGGACTCTGATGTGAAGGGGGACCTCTGATGTGATGGAGAGGACCTCTGATGTGTGATGGGGGACCTCTGATGGGATAGGGGGACTCTGATGTGATGGAGGGACCTCTGATGGGATAGGGGACCTCTGATGTGATGGGAGGACCTCTGATGTGATGGGGGGACCTCTGATGGGATAGGGGACCTCTGATGTGATAGGGGGACCTCTGATGTGATAGGGGACTCTGATGTGATGGAGGGACCTCTGATGGGATAGGGGGACTCTGATGTGATGGAGGGACCTCTGATGTGATGGGGGGACCTCTGTTGTGATGGGGGGACCTCTGATGGGATAGGGGGACTCTGATGTGATGGAGGGACCTCTGATGTGATGGGGGGACCTCTGTTGGGATAGGGGGACTCTGATGTGATGGGCGGACCTCTGATGTGATTGTGGGACCTCTGATGAGATAGGGGGACTCTGATGTGATGGAGGGACCTCTGATGGGATAGGGGGACTCTGATGTGATGGAGGGACCTCTGATGGGATAGGGGGACTCTGATGTGATTGGGGACCTCTGATGGGATAGGGGGACTCTGATGTGATGGGGGGTACCTCTGATGTGATGGGGGACCTCTGATGTGATAGGGGGGACTCTGATGTGATGGGGGGACCTCTGATGGGATAGGGGGACTCTGATGTGATGGAGGGAACTCTGATGGGATAGGGGGACTCTGATGTGATGGAGGGACCTCTGATGGGATAGGGGGACTCTGATGTGATGGAGGGACCTCTGATGGGATAGGGGGACTCTGATGTGATGGAGGGACCTCTGATGGGATAGGGTGGACTCTGATGTGATTGGGGGACCTCTGATGGGATAGGGGACTCTGATGTGATGGGGGGACCTCTGATGTTATAGGGACCTCTGATGTGATGGAGAGGACCTCTGATGTGATAGGGGGACTCTGATGTGATGGAGGGACCTCTGATGGGATAGGGGGACTCTGATGTGATTGGGGGACCTCTGATGGGATAGGGGGACTCTGATGTGATTGGGGGACCTCTGATGGGATAGGGGGACTCTGATGTGATGGGGGGACCTCTGATGGGATAGGGGGGACTCTGATGTGATGGGGGGACCTCTGATGTGATGGGGGGACCTCTGATGTGATGGAGAGGACCTCTGATGTGTGATGGGGGATTCTGATGTGATGGGGGGACCTCTGATGGGATAGGGGGACTCTGATGTGATGGGGGGGACCTCTGATGTGATGGGGGGACCTCTGATGTGATGGGGGACCTCTGATGGGATAGGGGGACTCTGATGTGATTGGGGGACCTCTGATGGGATAGGGGGACTCTGATGTGATGGAGGGACCTCTGATGGGATAGGGGGACTCTGATGTGATGGAGGGACCTCTGATGGGATAGGGGGACTCTGATGTGATTGGGGACCTCTGATGGGATAGGGGGACTCTGATGTGATGGAGAGGACCTCTGATGTGATGGGGGGACCTCTGATGGGAAAGGGGGGACTGTGATGTGATGGGGGGACCTCTGATGTGATGGGGGACTCTGATGTGATGGGGGGACCTCTGATGGGATAGGGGGACTCTGATGTGATGGAGGGACCTCTGATGGGATAGGGGGACTCTGATGTGATGGAGGGACCTCTGATGGGATAGGGGGACTCTGATGTGATTGGGGACCTCTGATGGGATAGGGAGACTCTGATGTGATGGAGGGACCTCTGATGGGATAGGGGGGACTCTGATGTGATGGGGGGACCTCTGATGTGATGGGAGGACCTCTGATGTGATGGGGGGACCTCTGATGGGATAGGGGGACTCTGATGTGATGGGAGGACCTCTGATGGGATAGAGGGGACTCTGATATAATGGGGGGACCTCTGATGGGATAGGGGGGACTCTGATGTGATGGGGGGACCTCTGATGGGATAGGGGGACTCTGATGTGATGGGAGGACCTCTGATGGGATAGGGGGGACTCTGATATAATGGGGGGACCTCTGATGGGATAGGGGGGACTCTGATGTGATGGGGGGACCTCTGATGTGATGGGAGGACCTCTGATGTGATGGGGGGACCTCTGATGGGATAGGGGACCTCTGATGTGTGATGGGGGACCTCTGATGGGATATGGGGGACTCTGATGTGATGGGGGGACCTCTGATGTGATGGAGAGGACCTCTGATGTGTGATGGAGGGACCTCTGATGGGATGGAGCGGACCTCTGATGCGATTGGGGGACCTCTGATGGGATAGGGGGACTCTGATGTGATGGGGGGACTCTGATGTGAAGGGGGACCTCTGATGTGATGGAGAGGACCTCTGATGTGTGATGGGGGACCTCTGATGGGATAGGGGGGACTCTGATGTGATGGGGGGACTCTGATGTGAAGGGGGACCTCTGATGTGATGGAGAGGACCTCTGATGTGTGATGGGGGACCTCTGATGGGATAGGGGGACTCTGATGTGATGGAGGGACCTCTGATGGGATAGGGGGACTCTGATGTGATAGGGGGACTCTGATGTGATGGAGAGGACATCTGATGTGTGATGGGGGACCTCTGATGGGATAGGGGGACTCTGATGTGATGGGGGGACTCTGATGTGATGGAGGGACCTCTGATGGGATAGGGGGACTCTGATGTGATGGAGGGACCTCTGATGGGATAGGGGACCTCTGATGTGATGGGAGGACCTCTGATGTGATGGGGGGACCTCTGATGGGATAGGGGACCTCTGATGTGATAGGGGGACCTCTGATGTGATGGAGGGACCTCTGATGGGATAGGGGGACTCTGATGTGATGGAGGGACCTCTGATGTGATGGGGGGACCTCTGTTGTGATGGGGGGACCTCTGATGGGATAGGGGGACTCTGATGTGATGGAGGGACCTCTGATGTGATGGGGGGACCTCTGTTGGGATAGGGGGACTCTGATGTGATGGGGGGACCTCTGATGTGATTGGGGGACCTCTGATGAGATAGGGGGACTCTGATGTGATGGAGGGACCTCTGATGGGATAGGGGGACTCTGATGTGATGGAGGGACCTCTGATGGGATAGGGGGACTCTGATGTGATTGGGGACCTCTGATGGGATAGGGGGACTCTGATGTGATGGGGGGTACCTCTGATGTGATGGGGGACCTCTGATGTGATAGGGGGGACTCTGATGTGATGGGGGGACCTCTGATGGGATAGGGGGACTCTGATGTGATGGAGGGAACTCTGATGGGATAGGGGGACTCTGATGTGATGGAGGGACCTCTGATGGGATAGGGGGACTCTGATGTGATGGAGGGACCTCTGATGGGATAGGGGGACTCTGATGTGATGGAGGGACCTCTGATGGGATAGGGTGGACTCTGATGTGATTTGGGGACCTCTGATGGGATAGGGGACTCTGATGTGATGGGGGGACCTCTGATGTTATAGGGACCTCTGATGTGATGGAGAGGACCTCTGATGTGATAGGGGGACTCTGATGTGATGGAGGGACCTCTGATGGGATAGGGGGACTCTGATGTGATTGGGGGACCTCTGATGGGATAGGGGGACTCTGATGTGATTGGGGGACCTCTGATGGGATAGGGGGACTCTGATGTGATGGGGGGACCTCTGATGGGATAGGGGGGACTCTGATGTGATGGGGGGACCTCTGATGTGATGGGGGGACCTCTGATGTGATGGAGAGGACCTCTGATGTGTGATGGGGGATTCTGATGTGATGGGGGGACCTCTGATGGGATAGGGGGACTCTGATGTGATGGGGGGACCTCTGATGTGATGGGGGACCTCTGATGTGATGGGGGGACCTCTGATGTGATGGGGGACCTCTGATGGGATAGGGGGACTCTGATGTGATGGGGGGACCTCTGATGGGATAGGGGGACTCTGATGTGATGGGGAACCTCTGATGTGTGATGGGGGACCTCTGATGGGATAAGGGGGACTCTGATGTGATTGGGGGACCTCTGATGTGATGGAGAGGACCTCTGATGTGTGATGGGGGACCTCTGATGGGATGGAGCGGACCTCTGATGCGATTGGGGGACCTCTGATGGGATAGGGGGACTCTGATGTGATGGGGGGACTCTGATGTGAAGGGGGACCTCTGATGTGATGGAGAGGACCTCTGATGTGTGATGGGGGACCTCTGATGGGATAGGGGGGACTCTGATGTGATGGGGGGACTCTGATGTGAAGGGGGACCTCTGATGTGATGGAGAGGACCTCTGATGTGTGATGGGGGACCTCTGATGGGATAGGGGGACTCTGATGTGATGGAGGGACCTCTGATGGGATAGGGGGACTCTGATGTGATAGGGGGACTCTGATGTGATGGAGGGACCTCTGATGTGTGATGGGGGACCTCTGATGGTATAGGGGGACTCTGATGTGATGGAGGGACCTCTGATGTGATGGGGGACCTCTGATGTTATGGGGGACCTCTGATGTGATGGAGAGGACCTCTGATGTGTGATGGGGGACCTCTGATGGGATAGGGGGACTCTGATGTGATGGGGGGACTCTGATGTGATAGGGGGGACCTCTGATGGGATGGAGCGGACCTCTGATGTGATTGGGGGACCTCTGATGGGATAGGGGGACTCTGATGTGATGGGGGGACCTCTGATGTGATAGGGGGGACTCTGATGTGATGGGGGGACCTCTGATGGGATAGGGGGACTCTGATGTGATGGGGGGACCTCTGATGGGATAGGGGGACTCTGATGTGATGGGGGGACCTCTGATGTGATAGGGGGGACTCTGATGTGATGGGGGGACCTCTGATGGGATAGGGGGACTCTGATGTGATGGGGGGACCTCTGATGGGATAGGGGGACTCTGATGTGATTGGGGACCTCTGATGGGATAGGGGGACTCTGATGTGATGGGGGGACCTCTGATGTGATTGGGGGACCTCTGATGGGATAAGGGGACTCTGATGTGATGGAGGGACCTCTGATGGGATAGGGGGACTCTGATGTGATTGGGGGACCTCTGATGGGATAGGGGGGACTCTGATGTGATGGGGGGACCTCTGATGGGATAGGGGGACTCTGATGTGATGGAGGGACCTCTGATGGGATAGGGGGACTCTGATGTGATGGAGGGACCTCTGATGGGATAGGGGGACTCTGATGTGATTGGGGGACCTCTGATGGGATAGGGGGACTCTGATGTGATGGAGGGACCTCTGATGGGATAGGGGGACTCTGATGTGATGGGGGGACCTCTGATGTGATTGGGGGACCTCTGATGGGATAGGGGGACTCTGATGTGATGGAGGGACCTCTGATGGGATAGGGGGACTCTGATGTGATTGGGGACCTCTGATGGGATAGGGGGACTCTGATGTGATGGAGAGGACCTCTGATGTGATGGGGGGACCTCTGATGGGAAAGGGGGGACTGTGATGTGATGGGGGGACCTCTGATGTGATGGGGGACTCTGATGTGATGGAGGGACCTCTGATGGGATAGGGGGACTCTGATGTGATGGGGGGACCTCTGATGGGATAGGGGGACTCTGATGTGATGGAGGGACCTCTGATGGGATAGGGGGACTCTGATGTGATGGAGGGACCTCTGATGGGATAGGGGGACTCTGATGTGATGGAGGGACCTCTGATGGGATAGGGGGACTCTGATGTGATGGAGAGGACCTCTGATGGGATAAGGGGACTCTGATGTGATGGGGGGACCTCTGATGGGATAGGGGGACTCTGATGTGATGGAGGGACCTCTGATGGGATAGGGGGACTCTGATGTGATGGAGGGACCTCTGATGGGATAGGGGGACTCTGATGTGACGGAGGGACCTCTGATGGGATAGGGGGACTCTGATGTGATGGAGGGACCTCTGATGGGATAGGGGGACTCTGATGTGATGGAGGGACCTCTGATGGGATAGGGGGACTCTGATGTGATGGAGAGGACCTCTGATGGGATAGGGGGACTCTGATGTGATGGAGGGACCTCTGGTGGGATAGGGGGACTCTGATGTGATGGGAGGACCTCTGATGGGATAGGGGGGACTCTGATATAATGGGGGGACCTCTGATGGGATAGGGGGGGCTCTGATGTGATGGGGGACCTCTGATGTGATGGGAGGACCTCTGATGGGATAGGGGGACTCTGATGTGATAGGGGGACCTCTGATGGGATAGGGGGACTCTGATGTGATGGATGGACCTCTGATGTGATGGGGGGACCTCTGTTGGGATAGGGGGACTCTGATGTGATGGGGGGACCTCTGATGTGATTGGGGGACCTCTGATGGGATAGGGGGACTCTGATGTGATGGGGGGACCTCTGATGTGATAGGGGGACTCTGATGTGATGGGGGGACCTCTGATGGGATAGGGGGACTCTGATGTGATGGGGGGACCTCTGATGGGATAGGGGGACTCTGATGTGATTGGGGACCTCTGATGGGATAGGGGGACTCTGATGTGATGGGGGGACCTCTGATGTGATTGGGGGACCTCTGATGGGATAAGGGGACTCTGATGTGATGGAGGGACCTCTGATGGGATAGGGGGACTCTGATGTGATTGGGGGACCTCTGATGGGATAGGGGGGACTCTGATGTGATGGGGGGACCTCTGATGTGATAGGGGGACTCTGATGTGATGGGGGGACCTCTGATGGGATAGGGGGACTCTGATGTGATGGGGGGACCTCTGATGGGATAGGGGGACTCTGATGTGATTGGGGACCTCTGATGGGATAGGGGGACTCTGATGTGATGGGGGAACCTCTGATGTGATTGGGGGACCTCTGATGGGATAAGGGGACTCTGATGTGATGGAGGGACCTCTGATGGGATAGGGGGACTCTGATGTGATTGGGGGACCTCTGATGGGATAGGGGGGACTCTGATGTGATGGGGGGACCTCTGATGGGATAGGGGGACTCTGATGTGATGGAGGGACCTCTGATGGGATAGGGGGACTCTGATGTGATGGAGGGACCTCTGATGGGATAGGGGGACTCTGATGTGATTGGGGGACCTCTGATGGGATAGGGGGACTCTGATGTGATGGAGGGACCTCTGATGGGATAGGGGGACTCTGATGTGATGGGGGGACCTCTGATGTGATTGGGGGACCTCTGATGGGATAGGGGGACTCTGATGTGATGGAGGGACCTCTGATGGGATAGGGGGACTCTGATGTGATGGAGGGACCTCTGATGGGATAGGGGGACTCTGATGTGATTGGGGACCTCTGATGGGATAGGGGGACTCTGATGTGATGGAGAGGACCTCTGATGTGATGGGGGGACCTCTGATGGGAAAGGGGGGACTGTGATGTGATGGGGGGACCTCTGATGTGATGGGGGACTCTGATGTGATGGAGGGACCTCTGATGGGATAGGGGGACTCTGATGTGATGGGGGGACCTCTGATGGGATAGGGGGACTCTGATGTGATGGAGGGACCTCTGATGGGATAGGGGGACTCTGATGTGATGGAGGGACCTCTGATGGGATAGGGGGACTCTGATGTGATGGAGGGACCTCTGATGGGATAGGGGGACTCTGATGTGATGGAGAGGACCTCTGATGGGATAGGGGGACTCTGATGTGATGGGGGGACCTCTGATGGGATAGGGGGACTCTGATGTGATGGAGGGACCTCTGATGGGATAGGGGGACTCTGATGTGATGGAGGGACCTCTGATGGGATAGGGGGACTCTGATGTGATGGGAGGACCTCTGATGGGATAGGGGGGACTCTGATATAATGGGGGGACCTCTGATGGGATAGGGGGGACTCTGATGTGATGGGGGACCTCTGATGTGATGGGAGGACCTCTGATGGGATAGGGGGACTCTGATGTGATAGGGGGACCTCTGATGGGATAGGGGGCTCTGATGTGATGGGGGGACCTCTGATGGGATAGGGGGACTCTGATGTGATGGAGGGACCTCTGATGTGATGGGGGGACCTCTGTTGGGATAGGGGGACTCTGATGTGATGGGGGGACCTCTGATGTGATTGGGGGACCTCTGATGGGATAGGGGGACTCTGATGTGATGGGGGGACCTCTGATGTGATTGGGGGACCTCTGATGGGATAGGGGGACTCTGATGTGATTGGGGGACCTCTGATGGGATAGGGGGACTCTGATGTGATGGAGGGACCTCTGATGGGATAGGGGGACTCTGATGTGATGGAGGGACCTCTGATGGGATAGGGGGACCTCTGATGTGATAGGGGGGACTCTGATGTGATGGGGGGACCTCTGATGGGATAGGGGGACTCTGATGTGATGGAGGGACCTCTGATGGGATAGGGGGACTCTGATGTGATGGAGGGACCTCTGATGGGATAGGGGGACTCTGATGTGATAGGGGGACCTCTGATGGGATAGGGGACTCTGATGTGATGGGGGGACCTCTGATGTGATAGGGGGACTCTAATGTGATGGAGGGACCTCTGATGGGATAGGGGGACTCTGATGTGATCGGGGGACCTCTGATGGGATAGGGGGACTCTGATGTGATTGGGGGACCTCTGATGGGATAGGGGGACTCTGATGTGATGGGGGGACTCTGATGTGAAGGGGGACCTCTGATGTGATGGAGAGGACCTCTGATGTGTGATGGGGGACCTCTGATGGGATAGGGGGACTCTGATGTGATGGAGGGACCTCTGATGGGATAGGGGGACTCTGATGTGATAGGGGGACTCTGATGTGATGGAGGGACCTCTGATGTGTGATGGGGGACCTCTGATGGTATAGGGGGACTCTGATGTGATGGAGGGACCTCTGATGTGATGGGGGACCTCTGATGTGATGGGGGACCTCTGATGTGATGGAGAGGACCTCTGATGTGTGATGGGGGACCTCTGATGTGATGGGGGGACTCTGATGTGATGGGGGGACTCTGATGTGATGGGGGGACCTCTGATGGGATAGGGGGACTCTGATGTGATGGGGGGACCTCTGATGTGATAGGGGGGACTCTGATGTGATGGGGGGACCTCTGATGGGATAGGGGGACTCTGATGTGATGGGGGGACCTCTGATGGGATAGGGGGACTCTGATGTGATGGGGGGACCTCTGATGGGATAGGGGGACTCTGATGTGATGGGGGGACCTCTGATGGGATAGGGGGACTCTGATGTGATGGGGGGACCTCTGATGGGATAGGGGGACTCTGATGTGATGGGGGGACCTCTGATGGGATAGGGGGACTCTGATGTGATGGGGGGACCTCTGATGGGATAGGGGGACTCTGATGTGATGGAGGGACCTCTGATGGGATAGGGGGACTCTGATGTGATGGGGGGACCTCTGATGGGATAGGGGGACTCTGATGTGATGGGGGGACTCTGATGTGAAGGGGGACCTCTGATGTGATGGAGAGGACCTCTGATGTGTGATGGGGGACCTCTGATGGGATAGGGGGACTCTGATGTGATGGAGGGACCTCTGATGGGATAGGGGGACTCTGATGTGATAGGGGGACTCTGATGTGATGGAGGGACCTCTGATGTGTGATGGGGGACCTCTGATGGTATAGGGGGACTCTGATGTGATGGAGGGACCTCTGATGTGATGGGGGACCTCTGATGTGATGGGGGACCTCTGTTGGGATAGGGGGACTCTGATGTGATGGGGGGACCTCTGATGTGATTGGGGGACCTCTGATGGGATAGGGGGACTCTGATGTGATGGGGGGACCTCTGATGTGATAGGGGGACTCTGATGTGATGGGGGGACCTCTGATGGGATAGGGGGACTCTGATGTGATGGGGGGACCTCTGATGGGATAGGGGGACTCTGATGTGATTGGGGACCTCTGATGGGATAGGGGGACTCTGATGTGATGGGGGGACCTCTGATGTGATTGGGGGACCTCTGATGGGATAAGGGGACTCTGATGTGATGGAGGGACCTCTGATGGGATAGGGGGACTCTGATGTGATTGGGGGACCTCTGATGGGATAGGGGGGACTCTGATGTGATGGGGGGACCTCTGATGTGATAGGGGGACTCTGATGTGATGGGGGGACCTCTGATGGGATAGGGGGACTCTGATGTGATGGGGGGACCTCTGATGGGATAGGGGGACTCTGATGTGATTGGGGACCTCTGATGGGATAGGGGGACTCTGATGTGATGGGGGGACCTCTGATGTGATTGGGGGACCTCTGATGGGATAAGGGGACTCTGATGTGATGGAGGGACCTCTGATGGGATAGGGGGACTCTGATGTGATTGGGGGACCTCTGATGGGATAGGGGGGACTCTGATGTGATGGGGGGACCTCTGATGGGATAGGGGGACTCTGATGTGATGGAGGGACCTCTGATGGGATAGGGGGACTCTGATGTGATGGAGGGACCTCTGATGGGATAGGGGGACTCTGATGTGATTGGGGGACCTCTGATGGGATAGGGGGACTCTGATGTGATGGAGGGACCTCTGATGGGATAGGGGGACTCTGATGTGATGGAAGGACCTCTGATGGGATAGGGGGACTCTGATGTGATTGGGACCTCTGATGGGATAGGGGGACTCTGATGTGATGGAGAGGACCTCTGGTGTGATGGGGGGACCTCTGATGGGAAAGGGGGGACTGTGATGTGATGGGGGGACCTCTGATGTGATGGGGGACTCTGATGTGATGGAGGGACCTCTGATGGGATAGGGGGACTCTGATGTGATGGGGGGACCTCTGATGGGATAGGGGGACTCTGATGTGATGGAGGGACCTCTGATGGGATAGGGGGACTCTGATGTGATGGAGGGACCTCTGATGGGATAGGGGGACTCTGATGTGATGGAGGGACCTCTGATGGGATAGGGGGACTCTGATGTGATGGAGGGACCTCTGATGGGATAGGGGGACTCTGATGTGATGGAGAGGACCTCTGATGGGATAGGGGGACTCTGATGTGATGGGGGGACCTCTGATGGGATAGGGGGACTCTGATGTGATGGAGGGACCTCTGATGGGATAGGGGACTCTGATGTGATGGAGGGACCTCTGATGGGATAGGGGGACTCTGATGTGATGGGAGGACCTCTGATGGGATAGGGGGGACTCTGATATAATGGGGGGACCTCTGATGGGATAGGGGGGACTCTGATGTGATGGGGGACCTCTGATGTGATGGGAGGACCTCTGATGGGATAGGGGGACTCTGATGTGATAGGGGGACCTCTGATGGGATAGGGGGCTCTGATGTGATGGGGGGACCTCTGATGGGATAGGGGGACTCTGATGTGATGGAGGGACCTCTGATGTGATGGGGGGACCTCTGTTGGGATAGGGGGACTCTGATGTGATGGGGGGACCTCTGATGTGATTGGGGGACCTCTGATGGGATAGGGGGACTCTGATGTGATGGAGGGACCTCTGATGGGATAGGGGGACTCTGATGTGATGGAGGGACCTCTGATGGGATAGGGGGGACTCTGATGTGATTGGGGACCTCTGATGGGATAGGGGGACTCTGATGTGATGGGGGGACCTCTGATGTGATGGGGGACCTCTGATGTGATAGGGGGGACTCTGATGTGATGGGGGGACCTCTGATGGGATAGGGGGACTCTGATGTGATGGAGGGACCTCTGATGGGATAGGGGGACTCTGATGTGATGGAGGGACCTCTGATGGGATAGGGGGACTCTGATGTGATAGGGGGACCTCTGATGGGATAGGGGGACTCTGATGTGATGGGGGGACCTCTGATGTGATAGGGGGACTCTAATGTGATGGAGGGACCTCTGATGGGATAGGGGGACTCTGATGTGATCGGGGGACCTCTGATGGGATAGGGGGACTCTGATGTGATTGGGGGACCTCTGATGGGATAGGGGGACTCTGATGTGATGGGGGGACTCTGATTTGAAGGGGGGACCTCTGATGTGATGGAGAGGACCTCTGATGTGTGATGGGGGACCTCTGATGGGATAGGGGGACTCTGATGTGATGGAGGGACCTCTGATGGGATAGGGGGACTCTGATGTGATAGGGGGACTCTGATGTGATGGAGGGACCTCTGATGTGTGATGGGGGACCTCTGATGGTATAGGGGGACTCTGATGTGATGGAGGGACCTCTGATGTGATGGGGGACCTCTGATGTGATGGGGGACCTCTGATGTGATGGAGAGGACCTCTGATGTGTGATGGGGGACCTCTGATGTGATGGGGGGACTCTGATGTGATGGGGGGACTCTGATGTGATGGGGGGACCTCTGATGGGATAGGGGGACTCTGATGTGATGGGGGGACCTCTGATGTGATAGGGGGGACTCTGATGTGATGGGGGGACCTCTGATGGTATAGGGGGACTCTGATGTGATGGGGGGACCTCTGATGGGATAGGGGGACTCTGATGTGATGGGGGGACCTCTGATGGGATAGGGGGACTCTGATGTGATGGGGGGACCTCTGATGGGATAGGGGGACTCTGATGTGATGGGGGGACCTCTGATGGGATAGGGGGACTCTGATGTGATGGAGGGACCTCTGATGGGATAGGGGGACTCTGATGTGATTGGGGGACCTCTGATGGGATAGGGGGGACTCTGATGTGATGGGGGGACCTCTGATGGGATAGGGGGACTCTGATGTGATGGAGGGACCTCTGATGGGATAGGGGGACTCTGATGTGATGGAGGGACCTCTGATGGGATAGGGGGACTCTGATGTGATTGGGGGACCTCTGATGGGATAGGGGGACTCTGATGTGATGGAGGGACCTCTGATGGGATAGGGGGACTCTGATGTGATGGGGGGACCTCTGATGTGATTGGGGGACCTCTGATGGGATAGGGGGACTCTGATGTGATGGAGGGACCTCTGATGGGATAGGGGGACTCTGATGTGATGGAGGGACCTCTGATGGGATAGGGGGACTCTGATGTGATTGGGGACCTCTGATGGGATAGGGGGACTCTGATGTGATGGAGAGGACCTCTGATGTGATGGGGGGACCTCTGATGGGAAAGGGGGGACTGTGATGTGATGGGGGGACCTCTGATGTGATGGGGGACTCTGATGTGATGGAGGGACCTCTGATGGGATAGGGGGACTCTGATGTGATGGGGGGACCTCTGATGGGATAGGGGGACTCTGATGTGATGGAGGGACCTCTGATGGGATAGGGGGACTCTGATGTGATGGAGGGACCTCTGATGGGATAGGGGGACTCTGATGTGATGGAGGGACCTCTGATGGGATAGGGGGACTCTGATGTGATGGAGAGGACCTCTGATGGGATAGGGGGACTCTGATGTGATGGGGGGACCTCTGATGGGATAGGGGGACTCTGATGTGATGGAGGGACCTCTGATGGGGATAGGGGGACTCTGATGTGATGGAGGGACCTCTGATGGGATAGGGGGACTCTGATGTGATGGGAGGACCTCTGATGGGATAGGGGGGACTCTGATATAATGGGGGGACCTCTGATGGGATAGGGGGACTCTGATGTGATGGGGGACCTCTGATGTGATGGGAGGACCTCTGATGGGATAGGGGGACTCTGATGTGATAGGGGGACCTCTGATGGGATAGGGGCTCTGATGTGATGGGGGGACCTCTGATGGGATAGGGGACTCTGATGTGATGGAGGGACCTCTGATGTGATGGGGGGACCTCTGTTGGGATAGGGGGACTCTGATGTGATGGGGGGACCTCTGATGTGATTGGGGGACCTCTGATGGGATAGGGGGACTCTGATGTGATGGGGGGACCTCTGATGTGATTGGGGGACCTCTGATGGGATAGGGGGACTCTGATGTGATTGGGGGACCTCTGATGGGATAGGGGGACTCTGATGTGATGGAGGGACCTCTGATGGGATAGGGGGGACTCTGATGTGATTGGGGATCTCTGATGGGATAGGGGGACTCTGATGTGATGGGGGGACCTCTGATGTGATGGGGACCTCTGATGTGATAGGGGGGACTCTGATGTGATGGGGGGACCTCTGATGGGATAGGGGGACTCTGATGTGATGGAGGGACCTCTGATGGGATAGGGGGACTCTGATGTGATGGAGGGACCTCTGATGGGATAGGGGGACTCTGATGTGATAGGGGGACCTCTGATGGGATAGGGGACTCTGATGTGATGGGGGGACCTCTGATGTGATAGGGGGGACTCTAATGTGATGGAGGGACCTCTGATGGGATAGGGGGACTCTGATGTGATCGGGGGACCTCTGATGGGATAGGGGGACTCTGATGTGATTGGGGGACCTCTGATGGGATAGGGGGACTCTGATGTGATGGGGGACTCTGATGTGAAGGGGGACCTCTGATGTGATGGAGAGGACCTCTGATGTGTGATGGGGGGACCTCTGATGGGATAGGGGGACTCTGATGTGATGGAGGGACCTCTGATGGGATAGGGGGACTCTGATGTGATAGGGGGACTCTGATGTGATGGAGGGACCTCTGATGTGTGATGGGGGACCTCTGATGGTATAGGGGGACTCTGATGTGATGGAGGGACCTCTGATGTGATGGGGGACCTCTGATGTGATGGGGGACCTCTGATGTGATGGAGAGGACCTCTGATGTGTGATGGGGGACCTCTGATGTGATGGGGGGACTCTGATGTGATGGGGGGACTCTGATGTGATGGGGGGACCTCTGATGGGATAGGGGGACTCTGATGTGATGGGGGACCTCTGATGTGATAGGGGGGACTCTGATGTGATGGGGGGACCTCTGATGGGATAGGGGGACTCTGATGTGATGGGGGACCTCTGATGGATAGGGGGACTCTGATGTGATGGGGGGACCTCTGATGGGATAGGGGGACTCTGATGTGATGGGGGGACCTCTGATGGGATAGGGGGACTCTGATGTGATGGGGGGACCTCTGATGGGATAGGGGGACTCTGATGTGATGGGGGGACCTCTGATGGGATAGGGGGACTCTGATGTGATGGGGGGACCTCTGATGGGATAGGGGACTCTGATGTGATGGGGGGACCTCTGATGGGATAGGGGGACTCTGATGTGATGGGGGGACCTCTGATGGGATAGGGGGACTCTGATGTGATGGGGGGACCTCTGATGGGATAGGGGGACTCTGATGTGATGGGGGGACCTCTGATGGGATAGGGGGACTCTGATGTGATGGAGGGACCTCTGATGGGATAGGGGGACTCTGATGTGATGGGGGGACCTCTGATGGGATAGGGGGGACTCTGATGTGATGGGGGGACTCTGATGTGAAGGGGGACCTCTGATGTGATGGAGAGGACCTCTGATGTGTGATGGGGGACCTCTGATGGGATAGGGGGACTCTGATGTGATGGAGGGACCTCTGATGGGATAGGGGACTCTGATGTGATAGGGGGACTCTGATGTGATGGAGGGACCTCTGATGTGTGATGGGGGACCTCTGATGGTATAGGGGGACTCTGATGTGATGGAGGGACCTCTGATGTGATGGGGGACCTCTGATGTGATGGGGGACCTCTGTTGGGATAGGGGGACTCTGATGTGATGGGGGGACCTCTGATGTGATTGGGGGACCTCTGATGGGATAGGGGGACTCTGATGTGATGGGGGGACCTCTGATGTGATAGGGGGACTCTGATGTGATGGGGGGACCTCTGATGGGATAGGGGGACTCTGATGTGATGGGGGGACCTCTGATGGGATAGGGGGACTCTGATGTGATTGGGGACCTCTGATGGGATAGGGGGACTCTGATGTGATGGGGGGACCTCTGATGTGATTGGGGGACCTCTGATGGGATAAGGGGACTCTGATGTGATGGAGGGACCTCTGATGGGATAGGGGGACTCTGATGTGATTGGGGGACCTCTGATGGGATAGGGGGGACTCTGATGTGATGGGGGGACCTCTGATGTGATAGGGGGACTCTGATGTGATGGGGGGACCTCTGATGGGATAGGGGACTCTGATGTGATGGGGGGACCTCTGATGGGATAGGGGGACTCTGATGTGATTGGGGACCTCTGATGGGATAGGGGGACTCTGATGTGATGGGGGGACCTCTGATGTGATTGGGGGACCTCTGATGGGATAAGGGGACTCTGATGTGATGGAGGGACCTCTGATGGGATAGGGGGACTCTGATGTGATTGGGGGACCTCTGATGGGATAGGGGGGACTCTGATGTGATGGGGGGACCTCTGATGGGATAGGGGGACTCTGATGTGATGGAGGGACCTCTGATGGGATAGGGGGACTCTGATGTGATGGAGGGACCTCTGATGGGATAGGGGGACTCTGATGTGATTGGGGGACCTCTGATGGGATAGGGGGACTCTGATGTGATGGAGGGACCTCTGATGGGATAGGGGGACTCTGATGTGATGGAAGGACCTCTGATGGGATAGGGGGACTCTGATGTGATTGGGGACCTCTGATGGGATAGGGGGACTCTGATGTGATGGAGAGGACCTCTGGTGTGATGGGGGGACCTCTGATGGGAAAGGGGGGACTGTGATGTGATGGGGGGACCTCTGATGTGATGGGGGACTCTGATGTGATGGAGGGACCTCTGATGGGATAGGGGGACTCTGATGTGATGGGGGGACCTCTGATGGGATAGGGGGACTCTGATGTGATGGAGGGACCTCTGATGGGATAGGGGGACTCTGATGTGATGGAGGGACCTCTGATGGGATAGGGGGACTCTGATGTGATGGAGGGACCTCTGATGGGATAGGGGGACTCTGATGTGATGGAGGGACCTCTGATGGGATAGGGGGACTCTGATGTGATGGAGAGGACCTCTGATGGGATAGGGGGACTCTGATGTGATGGGGGGACCTCTGATGGGATAGGGGGACTCTGATGTGATGGAGGGACCTCTGATGGGATAGGGGGACTCTGATGTGATGGAGGGACCTCTGATGGGATAGGGGGACTCTGATGTGATGGGAGGACCTCTGATGGGATAGGGGGGACTCTGATATAATGGGGGGACCTCTGATGGGATAGGGGGGACTCTGATGTGATGGGGGACCTCTGATGTGATGGGAGGACCTCTGATGGGATAGGGGGACTCTGATGTGATAGGGGGACCTCTGATGGGATAGGGGGCTCTGATGTGATGGGGCGACCTCTGATGGGATAGGGGGACTCTGATGTGATGGAGGGACCTCTGATGTGATGGGGGGACCTCTGTTGGGATAGGGGGACTCTGATGTGATGGGGGGACCTCTGATGTGATTGGGGGACCTCTGATGGGATAGGGGGACTCTGATGTGATGGAGGGACCTCTGATGGGATAGGGGGACTCTGATGTGATGGAGGGACCTCTGATGGGATAGGGGGACTCTGATGTGATTGGGGACCTCTGATGGGATAGGGGGACTCTGATGTGATGGGGGGACCTCTGATGTGATGGGGGACCTCTGATGTGATAGGGGGGACTCTGATGTGATGGGGGGACCTCTGATGGGATAGGGGGACTCTGATGTGATGGAGGGACCTCTGATGGGATAGGGGGACTCTGATGTGATGGAGGGACCTCTGATGGGATAGGGGGACTCTGATGTGATAGGGGGACCTCTGATGGGATAGGGGACTCTGATGTGATGGGGGGACCTCTGATGTGATAGGGGGACTCTAATGTGATGGAGGGACCTCTGATGGGATAGGGGGACTCTGATGTGATCGGGGGACCTCTGATGGGATAGGGGGACTCTGATGTGATTGGGGGACCTCTGATGGGATAGGGGGACTCTGATGTGATGGGGGGACTCTGATTTGAAGGGGGACCTCTGATGTGATGGAGAGGACCTCTGATGTGTGATGGGGGACCTCTGATGGGATAGGGGGACTCTGATGTGATGGAGGGACCTCTGATGGGATAGGGGGACTCTGATGTGATAGGGGGACTCTGATGTGATGGAGGGACCTCTGATGTGTGATGGGGGACCTCTGATGGTATAGGGGGACTCTGATGTGATGGAGGGACCTCTGATGTGATGGGGGACCTCTGATGTGATGGGGGACCTCTGATGTGATGGAGAGGACCTCTGATGTGTGATGGGGGACCTCTGATGTGATGGGGGGACTCTGATGTGATGGGGGGACTCTGATGTGATGGGGGGACCTCTGATGGGATAGGGGGACTCTGATGTGATGGGGGGACCTCTGATGTGATAGGGGGGACTCTGATGTGATGGGGGGACCTCTGATGGTATAGGGGGACTCTGATGTGATGGGGGGACCTCTGATGGGATAGGGGACTCTGATGTGATGGGGGGACCTCTGATGGGATAGGGGGACTCTGATGTGATGGGGGGACCTCTGATGGGATAGGGGGACTCTGATGTGATGGGGGGACCTCTGATGGGATAGGGGGACTCTGATGTGATGGAGGGACCTCTGATGGGATAGGGGGACTCTGATGTGATGGGGGGACCTCTGATGGGATAGGGGGACTCTGATGTGATGGGGGGACTCTGATGTGAAGGGGGACCTCTGATGTGATGGGGGACCTCTGATGTGATGGGGGACCTCTGATGTGATGGGGGGACTCTGATGTGATGGGGGGACTCTGATGTGATGTGGGGACCTCTGATGGGATAGGGGGACTCTGATGTGATGGGGGGACCTCTGATGTGATAGGGGGGACTCTGATGTGATGGGGGGACCTCTGATGGGATAGGGGGACTCTGATGTGATGGGGGGACCTCTGATGGGATAGGGGGACTCTGATGTGATGGGGGGACCTCTGATGGGATAGGGGGACTCTGATGTGATGGGGGGACCTCTGATGGGATAGGGGGACTCTGATGTGATGGAGGGACCTCTGATGGGATAGGGGGACTCTGATGTGATGGGGGGACCTCTGATGGGATAGGGGGACTCTGATGTGATGGGGGGACCTCTGATGGGATAGGGGGACTCTGATGTGGGATATTATGATGTAAAGGATGTAAAAATAAAACCCAATAAACAATGAAATAAAACATAGAGAAGTGCTGATCTTGGGATGGGGTTGGACGGTGATATGAACAGGAATCACACACCACAGACTAGAGACGATAACGGTGAATTACCCAAAATCATTTGTTTTTATACATTTCTATTTTCTTGAGAATTATGTTTGTGAAGTATTTCTATGTCAATAACAAAAAAAGAGAAAGTTAAATTCACAGAAAAGTGACAAAGAATCAGCAAGAAAACGATTACTCTTTTAACTCTAATCTATGAAAGCTTGATCTATTTTTGTAGTTCCGTGTGACCCCCATAGCTGTTCACTGCCCCTTTAAAGTCCCACCCAGAGGAAAAACTGTCTTCAAACTCCCCCTGCTGATGGGAGTTGGTAGTGCATTGAGGTCTAACTTGTCCGTTTGCTCCCGCTGTACGGGTAGCTCCCGGTGACGTCACGCCTTAGTTCTTGACTACACATACATATCATATTTTAACGATATATTTATTGTCCTGGAAGCTTTAAGGGGCGGGGTTTTAGAAAAGCGAAATCTTTATTTTTTTTGCATAAAAGTGGAGTTCGATTCCCATTGTACAAGAACTCCGGATCGCTCTCGTTACGTCTCATGGCTGGGAAATATATTTGTGTTTGATTTTGTAGATGATGGATGCTGGACACCAAGATCTGACCATCCGATCCAATAGATGGAAGCGATCCAAACCACGCTGCTGTCCATGCCATGGCAGAAGACCAAGGGGATGCACGGTACGGTATAAGAGCTTACACTTTATTTCTGGGCTGTCTATCTGCAGTGTCTGAAGGCCATCTACTCAGACATCCAACCCTTCAATAAACTCCATCCCTTCTCTCTCCCCAGCATTGCGCGGGATCGTGTACATTAGCCGCAGCCTCTCCAAACATGGCGTCCCGCACACATGAATAGGTAACCTGAATGTCTCTAATATATCATTATTTCCTGGAAATCGGGGGGGGGGGGGGGGTTACTTAAAGGGCTCTTCGCCTCAAAATGGCGATTCTGTGTGAACGAGGCCTACAATAATCACACACATACGTTGGACTTGATGTGTCTTTTTTCAACCTCACCTACTATGTAACTATGTAACTATGTAACAAGCTCTTTCTTTTGGGATCATTTCTGCATATAATAGTCACTGAAGGACCCGGCCTTTTCTGATACTTCTTATTTACGAGTAAAATCTGTATTTTTTTGCTAAAAAATTACTTACAACCCCCAAACATTATAGATTTTTTTTTTTTTTTTTAGCAGAAACCCTAGAGAGTAAAATGGCGACTTTTGCCATTTTTTATGTCACGTGGTATTTGCGCAGCGGTTTTTCAAACGCAATTTTTGGGAAAAGATACATTTTAATGAATTTTAATGAAAAAAAAAAACACAATATATAGCCCAATTTTTTGGGGTAAAATATAAAAGATAATTTTTACGGTGAGTAAATCGATACCTAACATGGATAAAAGGAAAAAGTGCAATAAATAGCCACGTCCGTAATTATTAGGGGAAAAAGAAGGGGGGGGGGGGATTACTACCAAGGTAATACCCAAACAGGACGGACTTTGAAGGCCAGGAAACAATGGAGAGGAAGAACAGTATAAACAGTCAATTTTATTGAAAAAATATAAACTACAAACATTAACATTAAAAAAAAGGTTAATAAATCGTAGCATATATGCATCTGTGTTCACCTTGTGCGTCTACGCGTTTCACCGTTAGGCTTCTTCAGGACACGGCCAGGGTTCAAAGACGAAACAGATAAGAGGACAAATTTCTCTATCTTTATCTGGATTGTAGTATTGTATACACCCACGATACGGGTGAACGATGAATTATGAAAATTTAAATGAATATCAGATATTCTTGCAAATTCTTAAACAGGGGCAAGTAGTTCCAAATATACACGTGCGGTGCGGTTGCTGTCTCCCAGGGGCCCACTTCCCATATGACGATCTACATATTCAACCTCTGGCTGCATATGGCTGGATCCTATTAAGGATCTGTTTTCCCCCCATGTATTACTGGATGGTTTGTGGCCCTATGGGTTCCCTGTATATTTGGAACTACTTGCCCCTGTTTAAGAATTTGCAAGAATATCTGATATTCATTTAAATTTTCATAATTCATCGTTCACCCGTATCGTGGGTGTATACAATATTACAATCCAGGTAAGGTTTGAGAAATTTGTTCTCTTATCTGTTTCGTCTTTGAACCCTGGCCGTGTCCTGAAGAAGCCTTACAGCGAAACGCGTAGACACACAAGGGCTCACTACACTATAAACACAGATGCTTATATGCTATGATTTTTTAACCTTTTTTTGATGTTAATGTTTGTAGTTTATATTTTTTCAATAAAATTGACTGTTTATACTGTTCTTCCTCTCCATTGTTTCCTGGCCTTCAAAGTCCATCCTGTTTGGGTATTACCTTGGTAGTAATCCCATCCCCCTTCCTTTTCCCTCGATACCTGACATGTCATGCTGTAAAATTGCGCACACTCAATCTCCGCCGGTGGCCCGCGATCGTCGCATGGAGAGGCAGAATGGTGAGATGCCTATGTAAACAAGGCATTTCCCTGTTCTGCATAGCAACATGACAGAGATCTACTGCTCCCGGTGATCTCTGGAATGTTCTAGTGAGCCCCATCCCCCCCTACAGTTAGAACACACTGAGGGAACACATTTAACCCCTTGATCGCCCCCTAGTGTTTAACCCCTACCCTGCCAGTGTCATTTACACAGTAATCAGTGCATTTTTATAGCACTGATCGCTGTATAAATGCCAATGGTCCCAAAATAGTGTCAAAAGTGTCCGATCTGTCCGCCGCAATGTCGCAGTTAAAAAGATTTTAACATTTGCATTAGTGTCTGCAATTCTACCTCTATCTATATTTGTTTGGTGTCTTGTTTTATCCAGAGTGCTGAGATGTGGAAGGATAACCTCTACAGCGAAAGAGAATCCGCTCGCAATACTATACTACCTACGTAGTGTTACACGACCCATCCAGCTTCCTCTATCTATTTTTATACATTTAAACACAGACTAGATTTGGCTCTCTAAGGCTCTGACGAAGAGGAAAACCCTCGAAACGCGTTAGCCAACCATTCAAGTATCCCTTCTGTGGATAACATCGCATATCAATCTATTAAATGTCTAACATCGCTTTTATTCATATGTACGAATACGTAGTATTTCTTTGTATATACCCATTTTGTTTATAATAAACTCCTATTTTTAACTATTCATGCAACAGGCCAGGCGCCTTTCTTTTCCTTCTTCTTTTCCTTCTTTACATAATACTTCGGACTTCCCCTAGTCGGCATAGGCAGCGGGGCTTGCATGATCTCTTCACACATACACCATTAAGAAATACTACCACCCCTACCAAGGCCCTCTTCACCAGCGCAAGAGAATATCTTTCCTGCCTATACCTTTACACCAACCACCAATGTAAAGAGGGATTTACACCAACCACCAATGTAAAGAGGGATTTACACTGACCACCAATGTAAAGAGGGATTTACACTGACCACCAATGTGATGGGGGATTTACACTGACCACCAATGTGATGGGGGATTTTTCATTAATAACAAATAAGGGGAGATTTCTACACTGGCCACCAATGTAAAGATGGATCTACACTCACCACTAGGGATGAGCCGAACACCCCCCGGTTCGGTTCGCACCAGAACCCGCGAACGGACCGAAAGTTCGCACGAACGTTAGAACCCCATTGACGTCTATGGGACTCGAACATTCGAAATCAAAAGTGCTCATTTTAAAGGCTTATATGCATGGTATTGTCCGAAAAAGTGTTTGGGGACCCGGGTCCTACCCCAGGGGACATGTATCAATGCAAAAAAAAAGTTTTAAAAACGGACGTTTTTTCGGGAGCAGTGATTTTAATGATGCTTAAAGTGAAACAATAAAAGTGAAATATTCCTTTAAATATGGTACCTGGGGGGTGTCTATAGTATGGCTGTAAAGTGACGCGTGTTTCCCGTGTTTAGAACAGTCTGACAGCAAAATGACATTTCCAAAGGAAAAAATCTCATTTAAAACTGCTTGCGGGTTTAATGTAATGTCGGGTCCTGGCAATATGGATGAAAATCAGTGAGACAAACGGCATGGGTACCCCCCCAGTCCATTACCAGGCCCTTTGGGTCTTGTATGGATATTAAGGGGAACCCCGCACCCAAATTAAAATAAGGAAAGGCCCTATATACTCTGAACAGCAGTATACAGGCGGTGCAAACAAGACAGGGACTGTAGGTTTGTTGTTAAGTAGAATCTGTTTGTCATTTTGAACTGGTACATTTTTAACCACTTGCCGCCCGCCATATAGCAAAATGACGGCGGCAAAGTGGTTTCAATATCATGACCGGACGTCATATGAAGTGATCAGGATATGAAACCGCTGCACGCCCCCGTGGGAGCGCATCGTGGCGATCGTTGTTGCGGGGTGTCAGTCTGACACCCCGCAACACCGATCTAGGTAAAGAGTTTCTGACGGAGACTCTTTACCACGTGATCAGCCGTGTCCAATCACGGATGATCACGATGTAAATAGGAAGAGCCGGTGATCGGCTTTTCCTCACTCGCGTCTGACAGACGTGAGTAGAGGAGAGCCAATCGGCTGCTCTCCTGACGGGGGGGGGGGGGTCTGTGCTGATTGTTTATCAGCACAGCCCCCCTCAGATCCCACCCAGGACCACCAGAATGGCCACCACACTGGACCACCAGGTATGCCCCCTAGACCCCCAGGGAAATACTAATCTGTGCCCAGGCAACTGCCAATCAATGCCCAGGCAGCTGACAATCAGTGCCCACTCCAATGCCTACCACTGCCAGTGCCATCAGGGAGGTCTATCAGTGCCTCATATCAGTGCCGCCTATCAGTGCCCATCAGTGCCATGTATCAGTGCCCATCAGTGCCCAGCAGTGCCGCCTATCAGTGCCCAGCAGTGCCGCCTATTAGTGCCACCCATAAGAACCCATCTTTGCAGCCTTTCAGTGTCGCCTATCAGTGCCCATCAGTACCCACCAGTGCCACCCATGAGTGTCCATCAGTGCCACCTATCAATGCCCATCAGTGCTGCATATTAGTGCCACCCATCAGTGCCACCTACCAGTGCCCATCAGTGCCGCATATCAGTGCCCATCATCAGTGCCCCATCATTGGTGCCACCTCATCGGTGCAGCCTTATCAGTGCCTGTCAGTGAAAGGGAAAACGTACTTATTTACAAAAATTTTTAACAGAAACAAAAGCAAAACTTTTATTTTTTTTTAAATTTTCGTTTTTTTTTATTTGTTTAGCAAAAAATAAAAACAGCAGAGGTGATCAAATACCACCAAAAGAAAGCTCTATTTTTGAGAACAAAATGATAAAAATTTAGTTTGGGTACAGTTTAGCATGGCCGCCAAATTGTAATTCTTGGCCTGCCTCAGGACATCCTGTAAGCCCGGGTACCTGCCCAAGAACCGCTGCACCACCAAGTTAAGGACGTGAGCCAAACAGGGCACATGGGTCAGTTGTCCCTGTCGGAGAGCAGAGAGGAGGTTGGTGTCATTGTCGCAAACCACCATTCCTGCCTTAAGTTGGCGTGGCGTCAACCACCTCTGAACCTGCCCCTGCAGAGCTGACAGAACCTCTGCCCCAGTGTGGCTCCTGTCCCCCAAGCACACCAGCTCAAGCACCGCATGGCATCTTTTGGCCTGCGTACTTGCGTAGCCCCTTGAAAGCCTATGGAGCACCGCTGGTTCCGAGGACAAAGCACAGGAAGAGACCATGGAGGAAGAAGAAGAGGAGGGGGTGGAGGAGAGAGGTGTGTCACAATCAGCATTTTGAAGGCGTGGTGGCAGAACAACCTTCAACACTACTGCACCTTGTCCTGCATCCTTCCCAGCTGCCAGCAGAGTCACCCAAAGCGCCGTGAAACTTAGGTAACGTCCCTGTCCATGCCTGCTGGACCATGAGTCAGCGGTAATATGCACCTTATTGCTGACCGCCCTGTCCAGCGAGGCCAAGACATTGCCTTCCACATGCCGGTAGAGAGCCGGAATGTGGAAAAAATTGGTGTTTGGGAACCTGCCACTGAGGAACTGCACATTCCACAAACTCACAGAAGGGGGCAGAGTCTACCAACTGAAAAGGCAGCAGTGGAAGTGCTAGCAATTTTGCCAAGATAGCATTCAACAGCTGGGCATGTGGATGGCTTGGAGCGAACTTCTTTCTGCAGTGCAGCAGCTGGGGCAGGGAAATTTGCCTGGTACAATCTGACATCGGTGTACCAAAAGCAGATTGCGCACAAGTACTTGGCTGTGACACACCTAATTCTACACCTTCATTCCTCTCACTGCAGGTCTCAGAGAGGACTGAAGGTATAGTGGGGTTGGAAATCTCAGCTGATGAGGAGCAAGGAGAGGTCCTCTTTGTTCTTTGGTGTGGGTCTTTTAGATACGCTTGCCAACGAACTGCATGGCAGGTCAACATATGTCTGGTCAAGCATGTGGTACCCAAGCGGGAGATGTTTTGGCCACGCGAGATACGCTTGAGACATATGTTGCAAATAGCAGCGGTGCGATCTGATGCACTCGTCTCAAAAAAGGCCCACACCAAAGAACTTTTTGAATAACGCGCAGACTGCAGCGCCCTGCACATGTGGAGCTTTGGGGTGTGATGCAGTCAATGTGCTGCCCTTAGGCTGGCCCCTGGAGGGCATCCTGCCTCGTTGGTGATGTGCCGCCTCCTCCTCCTCCTCCTCCTCCTCCTCCTCTCTCCTATCAGGCACCCACGTTGAGTCAGTGACCTCATCATCCCCTCCCTCCTCATCACTGGAGCAAACCTGGCAGTATGCTGCAGCAGGGGGAGCATGACTGCCAGATTGCTGTCCTTCTTGGGCACCCCCTCTGTCCGTGCTCACGTTACTGCCTTCATCTAGCTCAGTATCATCATCAGAGCCTTCCAAACGCTGGGCATCCTCCTGGAGCATGTACCCAACACTGTGGTCAAACAGTTCGAGGGACTCCTCAGGAGGACATGGTGGAGCTAGGGAAGGAGTCACTGATGACATTGAGCTGAGGGAAGAGGCCGCTGCTTTGCCAGACAAAGCACCCTGGGCATGGGTGAGAGAGGATGAGGAGGATGAGGACGGCTTGGTCATCCACTCAACCAAGTCTTCCGCATGTTGCGGCTCAACACGGCCAGCTGCCGAAAAAAAGGCCAAGCGTGTCCCACGGCCACGTGCTGATGAGGATGCACCGTATCCACGACCAGCACTGTTGCCTCTAGACACAGAGCCTGCTTGCCCTCTTTTATTGGCTTGTGACTGTCTGCCTCTCCTTGTTGGCCTTCCAGACATACTAATGGCCTGCAGTGAGATGTAGCTGCACAAAGCTGGGATATATATATATACTGATACTGCAGCTAGCAAAATCAACTGCCTGCCTGTAGTATTATTAGTATGAGAACACCAGCAATTGTCTTCAGGTAGCTTTAGATGCACACTGTGCAGAGGACATAGTGCACTAACTGTAAATACTGTAAAAAAAAAACCGCCTGCCTGTCAGTATATTAGGAAGAGAATAACAGGAACGAATCTAGCTAAAATGAAAACAGTGTATATATACAACACCTGGGATGTATATATATACACAATACACTGTAAGTGCAGCTAACTCACTGCCTGCCTACTCTAACTTAAATCAAATGACACTGTCTCTCTCTCTCTCTGTCTATCTCTCTCCGCTGCAACACACTACACAAGGCCGCCACGCAGGTGGCCTTATATAGTGTGGGGCGTGTACTAAACCCCCTGAGCCATAATTGGCCAAAGCCACCCTGGCTTTGGCCAGTTACGGCTCTCTGTACAGACGGCGCTGTGATTGGCCAAAGCATGCGGGTCATAGTGTATGCTTGGCCAATCATCAGCCAACAATGCACTGCGATGCCGCAGTGAATTATGGGCCGTGACGCGCCACTCGAATTTGGCGTGAATGGCCCATAACGTTCGCAATTCGACGAACAACCGAACAGGTGATGTTCGAGTCGAACCCACTCGAAGCTCATCCCTACTCACCACCAATTTAAAGGGGGCTTCTACAATGACCACCAATGTAAGGGAGGATTTGAAACTGACCACAAATGCAAGATTGAATTTTTTTTTACAGATTACTAATATAAAGAGGAGTTTCTACACTGACCACCAATGTAATGGGGATTTACACTGACCACTAATGTAACAGGAGATTTACAGTGACCACTAATGTAATAGGAGCATTCACAGTAACCACCAATGTAAGGAGGGATTTACACTGACCACTAGTGTGAATGAAAGAATTGTACACCAAGCCCCAATGTAATGTGAAGATTTACACTGACCACCAATGTAAATGAGACATTTAGCCTGCGTTCACATTTGTGTGTGGGGAATACATGCAAAATCGCTTTCCTGACACCACAGAAATGTGTCGCCCTTTAGCAGATACACAGAAGTGGCATTAATTATTAATGACACCCTCACCCATCTGCTGGGATGTGCGTTTTCAGATCCACCAAAATTGAATGTTATTTTAAAAAAGGGTTCCACCTCCAATTTGCTTATTCTTGCAGAACAGGCTTATTAACCACAGTTGTAGGCAAAACTTTTCAGCATGCCCCCTTTACCTCCTCAGTGGGCAGCATTCAGCAGAAGTCATGGTGGATATGACCTCAGGAGGGCATGATATACATATGAATGCCACCTCTATTTACATATCAATGTAGCCAGTCCACGGCTATTTACATATCATTGCCGGTTATATACATGTGAACACAGGGTCTACAGGTGAATCATCTGTACACGGCAATAGGGCAGAGCTGGGCAGCATTAGTAACAGAACTTCACACTGAGATATCGGGACACAGAACGGGACTAAAACTTCAAGGAACAAGGGAATTTAAACTGGGATAGTTGGCAAGTATGAGGCAGCTGCTTTGGGCCCCACAACAATAATGGGGCCCTGGGCAGCTACCCCTTTTGCCCTGCCTTAAAGATGGCCGTGACTGTGCACATTATGAGAGTTTCCCAGGTCTGTACACCCGCTGTGCCCATTATGAGGGGTTCCCACCAACCCCACTTGATTATTTAATCTCTTTTATGGAGTAAGTAACAGGAGAAACTGGAACACGCCGAGGTGGCTGATAACACCTGAATCTAGATAAATCCTAAACCCAGAATGGGCTCCGAGATTCAACCAGAGTCTGCCAGTCATTTATAAATACCAAAAACAAGAAGTAGAAACCCTGATTGACCCGACTCTTGGTACAGATGAGTGTTGTGTCCCCCCCGATCCCCCCACTGCTAGGGAACATCTCAGGGTTGTCCTAATTGGCGCCATCATGGTGGCCTGACATACAGTATGGAGCTCAGTATTCCTGGTGACTCTCTCTATGACATTTTGTATCTCCTAATCAGTTCCATTGTATACGGGGATGACACAAAGTAACCTTCTTCTTGTTTCCTTCCCACCAGGCGTTCATGTCGTCACTCATCACTCAGCAGTTATGATCTCACCTGCGAGCAAAAAGAATTCTGGTTGGCCACATGCCCAGTATAATCACTTTTATTTCAGCAAGTCCATAAAAACATATCCAAGAACAGAAATAATAGAAATAGAGGGAACAGCAGCACCGACGCGTTTCACGCTCCATTAAGTCATAGCTAAACCCTACGATCTCACCTATCGCTATGGATGTATCACCTGCTACATGGATGTTTATATAAAAGTCCCTTCACCTGCATCCCCCCCCCCCCCCCCCCATGGACCAGAGACGTTCGTACATTTCATCTATCAACCTGATACTTTGTTGTTACTTATGGTGCCGAAATCATTAAAATACGGTCATGTGAAAAGGTAAGTACAAGTGGTAAACATTCGATCTTTATTCAATCAGCGCCCGCTGATAAAGGGGATTCATCTGAAGAAGAACAGCAGAAAAAATGTGCCTTTTAAATAATTTATTCAACAAAAATATATGTGACAGTCAGCTGAGGGAAAGTAAGTACACCCCCCTCCGCCCAATCCTCCAGTGTATCTAATGGAGTGCAGATCGCGTGCTCTATCAGCATCTTCCCCGGCCATACCAGCTGGAGAAGGTGGCACCAGGAGAGTTCCATGTACAGTATATACTGACGGTGTCATTAGGGCTGTGGATGGTGTTTTTATTTTTATTATTTCATTTTTTATTATTTTGTACAATTTTTTATTTTTTTATTATCTTTTTACAATTTTTTTTATGAACCCCATTAGGAGGCTTTGCTGAAATATCAGAGGTTTAAACGGGGAATCTCAAGCACACAGGTTGATTAGGGTGTGCCCCGCCACACCTGGCACACTAATGCCCACGCCTATGACCTTCAGGATCATTAGCAGGAAGGGAGGATCAATGAATGGATGTTTGCTGATTTCTCTCCCCTCTACCCAACCAATAGGCATGTGGAGCCCGGGATACATGGCGGGGGGGGGGGGGGGGCGGCACATATGGGGGTGTGTGGAAGGGATCCAGCTGTACGGACACTGAATCGCTTCCATCTGTCAGATATACACACAGTGTGTAAACCCCGCCCCCAACCCCCCTCCCCACTGCCACTGCCATGCTATGTACATCGAAGGCATTAAAGGGTTCCATAAGACACGTTCCACCTACATACCCCATAATGAGGATCTACTTATTGGCCCCCCATCTGATTTACAGCATTTGAAATGTAGGAATGCAGGGCTGGGACAAGGGGTGGGCAGGAGGGTCGGCTGCCCTGGGCACTGTGGTAGCATAAGCGAGGGGGGGGGGCACTGCATGGAAATTGGGGGAGGGGGAATTTGTGTTGGGAGGGGGAATTTAGGGGGGATGGCAGGGGTATGAATTGTTCGGGGGGGGGGGGGGTTGGTGTTAGTAGGGATGATTGGGGGGGATTTGTGCTAATAGGGATGATTGGGGGGATTTGAGTTAGGAAGGGAAATTTGGGGAGGGGGATTTGTGCTAGGAGGGTGTATGGGGGGGGGGGATTTGTGTTGTGAGGGGGGATTTGGAGTGGGGGGAGATGATATGTACTGGGAGGAGAAATTTGAGGGACAGAGGATTTGTGCTTGGAGAAGTGATTTTTTTTTGGGGGGGGGGCAGTTTGTGCAGGGGGGGTTGCGGAGAGAGAAGATTTGAGCTGGGGTGGGGTGGAAGATTTGTGCTGGGGGGTGGTAGTTTTCGGGAGGACTTGGAATTTACGCTTAGGTATGCATGCAGAACAGTGCTCATTTTTTTGGGGGGTGGGGGATTTGTGCTGGGTGGGGGGATATCATGGGGGGTGGATTTGGGAGGAGGGAGGAATTTATGCTTAGGAGGTACGCATGCAGAAAAGTGCTCTTTTGGGGGGGGGATTTGCTGACACATGATGCTCATACCTCTTGGGGGGGCAGTTTGACATGTTTGCCCTGGGCTCTAGATGACCTTGTCCCGGCATTGTTAGGGGTGTACTTACTTTTCCTATGTAACAAATCTGCATTATCACTGATTTGGATCCAGAGAATGAATACATTGTGTCGGTTCTGTGTGTCACCTGCTCAGGTAGATCATCTTCATCTGGGGGCGTGGCTTCCATCGTGACCTCATGTTTGTCTCTTCAAATACGACTCCCATCAATGTCACTGACTTTTTCACATGACGGTATTTTCCGGCAACATTGTCCTTCAGAAATATTATTTGGTAAAAAAAATGTAACAAAAATGTAACAAAATGTTTTTTTCTAACCTGTGAAAAAAAAATTCTATCATTTGTCCCATTTTAAATTAAATGAACATAACGTTTCTGGTATGGGGGGGGGGGGGCTATTTACAAATAAAGGCATGAATAATAAATTGTGTATTCTTTTAATGTAATGCTATAAAAAATAAAAATAAAAAAAAAGTTACATAAGAATGGTAAAAAAAATAAAAATAAAGCTGAAGTTTAATCTTTTTATTTTTGGCCGTCTTGGTTTCTTTCTCATCAACATTCTGACACAATTTTTAAATAAAACGTTTCCATTTTCCTAGTATACAGTTGTGTGGAAACGTTCGGCGTGGATATTGAAACTCTGACTGATCATGACAAAAATTACTATTTCAGATAGTGAAGATTAGGGATGAGCTTCGAGTTCGAGTCGAACTCATGTTCTACTCGAACATTGGCTGTTCGCAAGTTCGCCGAACAGCGAACAATTTGGGGTGTTCGCGGCAAATTCGAATGCCGCGGAACACCCTTTAAAAGTCTATGGGAGAAATCAAAAGTGCTAATTTTAAAGGCTTATATGCAAGTTATTGTCATAAAAAGTGTTTGGGGACCCGGGTCCTGCCCCAGGGGACATGGATCAATGCAAAAAAAAGTTTTAAAAACGGACGTTTTTTCAGGAGCAGTGATTTTATTAATGCTTAAAGTCAAACAATAAAAGTGTAATATCCCTTTAAATTTCGTACCTGGGGGGTGTCTATAGTATGCCTGTAAAGGGGCGCATGTTTCCTGTGTTTAGAACAGTCTGACAGCAAAATGACATTTGGAAGGAAAAAACTCATTTAAAACTACCCGCGGCTATTGCATTGCCGACAATACACATAGAAGTTCATTGATAAAAACGGCATGGGAATTCCCCACAGGGCAACCCCGAACCAAAATAAAAAAAAAAAAATGATGTGGGGGTCCCCCTAAATTCCATACAAGGCCCTTCAGGTCTGGTATGGATATTAAGGGGAACCCCGGCCAAAATTTAAAAAAAAAATTGACGTGGGGTACCCCCTAAATTCCATACCAGACCCTTCAGGTCTGGTATGGATTTTAAGGGGAACCCCGCGCCAAAAAAAAAAAAAAAAAACGGCGTGGGGTCCCCCTAAAAATCCATACCAGACCCTTATCCGAGCACGCAACCTGGCAGGCCGCAGGAAAAGAGGGGGGACGAGAGTGCGGCCCCCCCCCCCTCCTGAACCGTACCAGGCCACATGCCCTCAACATTGGGAGGGTGCTTTGGGGTAGCCCCCCAAAACACCTTGTCCCCATGTTGATGAGGACAAGGGCCTCATCCTCACAACCGTGGCCGGTGGTTGTGGGGGTCTGCGGGCGGGGGGCTTATCGGAATCTGGAAGCCCCCTTAAAAATGACAAGAGACAGTTTTTGACAATTCCTTTATTTAAATGCTTCTTCTTTCTTCCTTCATCTTCTTCTTCTTCTGGTTCTTCTGGCTCTTCTGGTTCTTCCTCCGGCGTTCTCGTCCAGCATCTTCTCCGCGGCGTCTTCTATCTTCTTCTCCTCGGGCCGTTCCGCACCCATGGCATGAGGGGAGGCTCCCGCTCTTCTCTTCATCTTCTTCTTCATCTTCTTCTTCATCTTCTTCTTCATCTCTTCTTCCTTCTTCTCTTCTTCATGTCTTCTGCGGGCCGCTCCGCAGCCATGCTGGCATGGAGGGAGGCTCCCGCTGTGTGACGGCGTCTCTTCGTCTGACGGTTCTTAAATAACGGGGGGCGGGTGACGCATGGTGACATGACGGGACTTCCCTGTGACGTCACGGGGAATGCCACAGGGAAGTCCCGTCATGTCACCGTGCGTCAGAGGGGGGCGGGGTCACCGGGTGGCCCCGCCCCCCTGTTATTTAAGAACCGTCAGACGAAGAGACGCCGTCACACAGCGGGAGCCTCCCTCCATGCCAGCATGGCTGCGGAGCGGCCCGCAGAAGACATGAAGAAGAGAAGAAGGAAGAAGAGATGAAGAAGAAGATGAAGAAGAAGATGAAGAAGAGAAGAAGATGAAGAGAAGAGCGGGAGCCTCCCCTCATGCCATGGGTGCGGAGCGGCCCGAGGAGAAGAAGATAGAAGACGCCGCGGAGAAGATGCTGGACGAGAACGCCGGAGGAAGAACCAGAAGAGCCAGAAGAACCAGAAGAAGAAGAAGATGAAGGAAGAAAGAAGAAGCATTTAAATAAAGGAATTGTCAAAAACTGTCTCTTGTCATTTTTAACATTTTTGACAGTTTTTTAGTGAAATGGTAGGGGTAAGTACCCCCTTACCATTTCACACAGGGGGGGGGCCGGGATCTGGGGGTCCCCTTGTTAAAGGGGGCTTCCAGATTCCGATAAGCCCCCCGCCCGCAGACCCCCACAACCACCGGCCACGGTTGTGAGGATGAGGCCCTTGTCCTCATCAACATGGGGACAAGGTGTTTTGGGGGGCTACCCCAAAGCACCCTCCCAATGTTGAGGGCATGTGGCCTGGTACGGTTCAGGAGGGGGGGGGCCGCACTCTCGTCCCCCCCTCTTTTCCTGCGGCCTGCCAGGTTGTGTGCTCGGATAAGGGTCTGGTATGGATTTTTAGAGGGACCCCACGCCGTTTTTTTTTTTTTTTTTGGCGCGGGGTTCCCCTTAATATCCATACCAGACCTGAAGGGCCTTGTATGGAATTTAGGGGGACCCCCACATCATTTTTTTTTTTTTTATTTCGGTTCGGGGTTCCCCTGTGGGGAATTCCCATGCCGTTTTTATCAATGAACTTCTATGTGTATTGTCGGCAATGCAATAGCCGCGGTAGTTTTAAATGTGTTTTTTCCTTCAAAATGTCATTTTGCTGTCAGACTGTTCTAAACACGGGAAACATGCGCCCCTTTACAGGCATACTATAGACACCCCCCAGGTATGAAATTTAAAGGGATATTACACTTTTATTGTTTGACTTTAAGCATTATTAAAATCACTGCTCCTGAAAAAACGGCCGTTTTTAAAACTTTTTTTTGCATTGATCCATGTCCCCTGGGGCAGGACCCGGGTCCCCAAACACTTTTATTGACAATAACTTGCATATTAGCCTTTAAAATTAGCACTTTTGATTATTCATGTTCGTGTCCCATAGACTTTAACGGTGTTCGCGTGTTCGAACGAATTTTTTTCCTGTTCGCATGTTCTGGTGCGAACCGAACAGGGGGGTGTTCGGCTCATCCCTAGTGAAGATATGAAACTATTTATTATCACAGAGTTGTTTGGCTCCTTTTTAAATTCCCAATGATAACACAAATCCCCCCATTTCCCACATCTGTGGCTTTTTTACATTGCAATTTGTTATCCCTACATAGATGCACTGAGCAGGCTAGATACTGAGCAGAAAAGAACAGTCAAAAGACCTGCGTAACAAGGTAATGGAACTTTATAAAGTTGGAAAAGGATATAAAAAGATAGCCAAAGCCTTGAATATGCCATTCAGTACTGTTCAATCATTAATTAAGAAGTGGAAAATTCAGGGATCTCTTGATTCCAAGCCAAGGTAGACCAAGAAAGCCACACCTGCCAAAAGAATTGTTGGGGGATACAAAGAAACCCCCCCCCCCCCACAGGTAACCTCAGGAGAAATACTGGCTGCTCTGGAAAAGGATGGCGTGGTTGTTTCAAGGAGCACAATACGACGATACCTGAACAAAAATGAGCCACATGGTGGAGTTGCCAGAAAGAAGCCATTACGGCGCCAATGCCACAAGAAAAGCCCGGTAACAATATGGACGACAACACCTTGACACGCCTCACCGGGCTTTTTGGTGACATATAGATTTGGGGTGGAATGCCATACATTAATATTCTATAAGGTTCCCATCGGCATCATCCTGAACATATATAGAGAAAACAAAATCCCCCAAATGGCCCTGATAAAAAGTTACGCCCCCCGCCCGCAATGTTTGGCCTTGGTACAGACACACAAGGTGACACACACAGGTTACAATGACAATGTAAGGTTCATTTCCCACATCTGTGGCTTTTTACATTGCAATTAGTGTCTGTGTATAAATAGTCAATGAGTTTGTTAGCTCTCACATGGATGCACTGAGCAGGCTGGATACTGAGCCATGGGAGAGCAGAAAAGAACTGTCAAAAAACCTGCGTAACAAGGTAATGGAACTTTTTAAAGATGGAAAAGGATATAAAAAGAAATCCAAAGCCTTGAATATGCCAGTAAGTACTGTTCAATCACTTATTAAGAAGTGGAAAATTCAGGGATCCCTTGATACCAAGCCATGGGTCAGGTAGACCAAGAAAGATTGCAGCCACACCTGCCAAAAGAATTGTTCGGGATCCAAAGAAAAATCCCCCACAGGTAAACCTGAGGAGAAATACCGGCTGGTCTGGAAAAGGACGGCGTGGTGGTGTCAAGGAGCACAATACGACGATACCTGAAAAAAAGTGAGCTGCATGGTGGAGTTACCAGAAAGAAGCCATTACGGCGCCAATGCCACAAGAAAAGCCCAGTTACAATATGGCCGACAACACCTTGACACGCCTCACCGGGCTTTTTAGTGACAGATAGATTTGGGGTGGAATGCCGTACATTAATATTCTATAAGGTTAAACAAAATCAGTAGATGGGGCTGCGCTCTAAGTGATAACGCAAATAATGTGCAAACAATATAAAGTGCTTAAATATATACAATATGAGTAATAAGATGAGTAAACAATGTAACGTGCCACGTGATTCTGGACAGTAAAATACTCAGGGCTAAAATTCATATAAACATGATGGAATCCAAAAATGTAAACAACAAAAAAAAAAAATGCTAAAAGACAGCGCCAAAAGATAAAGGTACCAAGTAATAGTCCCAGAAGGTTGATTGTCCTTATTTAATAATAGAAGACGCTGAATAAACAAGTGTTGGAATTCCTCTGATATTCTGTGCAAATACAGCAATGTAAACGGTGACTTTTCTTCAGTGTAATAACACTTCAATGTGAAATGGCCTCTCACCTGACTGCTGTAAGGAAACAGCCTGTATATGAAGCAAATAAAGATCCAAGGTCCTGCCGCGGATCCCACTAACGGCTTCCTATGAACGGCGTAGCATGGAGCTCATCTAAACAGCCTTACGTCCTGATCAAGATGGTGTATCTGCGTCTCTCAGACGTAAAATAGATAACGTGGAAAGTTCTCCCAGGTACATGGATACATGGAGAAAGAAGGGGGGTCCCAGATAGTGTAGCATGTAAAAATATGGGTGTTTATTTATTACATCAAACTGCGGTACTCACATTTAAAAACAGGGTACATGCTAATTACCACGAGCAGCGAACTCGCACACTGACGTCACTTTCGGTGCCTGTCTGTTCCGACGAGTAGCGTCACGACCATGTGACTTCATCAGGGGATAAAGGCAGGCGATGGATGTGTCTTTAAATAGCCTTAGTGTGTAATTCAATGAGCGGCCATTTTCTGGTAGTCTCATGTTAACCACTTCCCGCCCGGCCTATAGTAAAATGATGGCCGGGAGGTGGTTCTGTTATCCTGAGTAGGGATGAGCCGAACACCCCCCTGTTCGGTTCGCACCAGAACATGCGAACAGGAAAAAAATTCGTTCGAACACGCGAACACCGTTAAAGTCTATGGGACACGAACATGAATAATCAAAAGTGCTAATTTTAAAGGCTAATATGCAAGTTATTGTCAATAAAAGTGTTTGGGGACCCGGGTCCTGCCCCAGGGGACATGGATCAATGCAAAAAAAAGTTTTAAAAACGGCCGTTTTTTCAGGAGCAGTGATTTTAATAATGCTTAAAGTCAAACAATAAAAGTGTAATATCCCTTTAAATTTCATACCTGGGGGGTGTCTATAGTATGCCTGTAAAGGGGCGCATGTTTCCCGTGTTTAGAACAGTCTGACAGCAAAATGACATTTTGAAGGAAAAAACACATTTAAAACTACCGCGGCTATTGCATTGCCGACAATACACATAGAAGTTCATTGATAAAAACGGCATGGGAATTCCCCACAGGGGAACCCCGAACCAAAATAAAAAAAAAAAAAATGATGTGGGGGTCCCCCTAAATTCCATACAAGGCCCTTCAGGTCTGGTATGGATATTAAGGGGAACCCCAGCCAAAATTTAAAAAAAAAATTGACGTGGGGTTCCCCCTAAATTCCATACCAGACCCTTCAGGTCTGGTATGGATTTTAAGGGGAACCCCACGCCAAAAAAAAAAAAAAAACGCCGTGGGGTCCCCCTAAGAATCCATACCAGACCCTTATCCGAGCACGCAACCTGGCAGGCCGCAGGAAAAGAGGGGGGGAACGAGAGTGCGGCCCCCCCCCTCCTGAACCGTACCAGGCCACATGCCCTCAACATTGGGAGGGTGCTTTGGGGTAGCCCCCCAAAACACCTTGTCCCCATGTTGATGAGGACAAGGGCCTCATCCTCACAACCGTGGCCGGTGGTTGTGGGGGTCTGCGGGCGGGGGGCTTATCGGAATCTGGAAGCCCCCTTTAACAAGGGGACCCCCAGATCCTGGCCCCCCCCTGTGTGAAATGGTAAGGGGGTACTTACCCCTACCATTTCACTAAAAAACTGTCAAAAATGTTAAAAATGACAAGAGACAGTTTTTGACAATTCCTTTATTTAAATGCTTCTTCTTTCTTCCTTCATCTTCTTCTTCTTCTGGTTCTTCTGGCTCTTCTGGTTCTTCCTCCGGCGTTCTCGTCCAGCATCTTCTCCGCGGCGTCTTCTATCTTCTTCTCCTCGGGCCGCTCCGCACCCATGGCATGAGGGGAGGCTCCCGCTCTTCTCTTCATCTTCTTCTCTTCTTCATCTTCTTCTTCATCTTCTTCTTCATCTCTTCTTCCTTCTTCTCTTCTTCATGTCTTCTGCGGGCCGCTCCGCAGCCATGCTGGCATGGAGGGAGGCTCCCGCTGTGTGACGGCGTTCTTAATATAACGGGGGGCGGGGCCACCCGGTGACCCCGCCCCCCTCTGACGCACGGTGACATGACGGGACTTCCCTGTGGCATTCCCCGTGACGTCACAGGGAAGTCCCGTCATGTCACCGTGCGTCAGAGGGGGGCGGGGTCACCGGGTGGCCCCGCCCCCCATTATTTAAGAACCGTCAGACGAAGAGACGCCGTCACACAGCGGGAGCCTCCCTCCATGCCAGCATGGCTGCGGAGCGGCCCGCAGAAGACATGAAGAAGAGAAGAAGGAAGAAGAGATGAAGAAGAAGATGAAGAAGAAGATGAAGAAGAAGATGAAGAGAAGAGCGGGAGCCTCCCCTCATGCCATGGGTGCGGAGCGGCCCGAGGAGAAGAAGATAGAAGACGCCGCGGAGAAGATGCTGGACGAGAACGCCGGAGGAAGAACCAGAAGAGCCAGAAGAACCAGAAGAAGAAGAAGATGAAGGAAGAAAGAAGAAGCATTTAAATAAAGGAATTGTCAAAAACTGTCTCTTGTCATTTTTAACTATTTTGACAGTTTTTTAGTGAAATGGTAGGGGTAAGTACCCCCTTACCATTTCACACAGGGGGGGGGGCCGGGATCTGGGGGTCCCCTTGTTAAAGGGGGCTTCCAGATTCCGATAAGCCCCCCGCCCGCAGACCCCCACAACCACCGCCCACGGTTGTGAGGATGAGGCCCTTGTCCTCATCAACATGGGGACAAGGTGTTTTGGGGGGCTACCCCAAAGCACCCTCCCAATGTTGAGGGCATGTGGCCTGGTACAGTTCAGGAGGGGGGGGGGCCGCACTCTCGTCCCCCCCTCTTTTCCTGCGGCCTGCCAGGTTGCGTGCTCGGATAAGGGTCTGGTATGGATTTTTAGGGGGACCCCACGCCGTTTTTTTTTTTTTTTTTGGCGCGGGGTTCCCCTTAAAATCCATACCAGACCTGAAGGGTCTGGTATGGAATTTAGGGGGTACCCCACGTCAATTTTTTTTTTAAATTTTGGCTGGGGTTCCCCTTAATATCCATACCAGACCTGAAGGGCCTTGTATGGAATTTAGGGGGACCCCCACATCATTTTTTTTTTTTTTTATTTTGGTTCGGGGTTCCCCTGTGGGGAATTCCCATGCCGTTTTTATCAATGAACTTCTATGTGTATTGTCGGCAATGCAATAGCCGCGGGTAGTTTTAAATGTGTTTTTTCCTTCAAAATGTCATTTTGCTGTCAGACTGTTCTAAACACGGGAAACATGCGCCCCTTTACAGGCATACTATAGACACCCCCCAGGTATGAAATTTAAAGGGATATTACACTTTTATTGTTTGACTTTAAGCATTATTAAAATCACTGCTCCTGAAAAAACGTCCGTTTTTAAAACTTTTTTTTGCATTGATCCATGTCCCCTGGGGCAGGACCCAGGTCCCCAAACACTTTTTTTTGACAATACCATGCATATAAGCCTTTAAAATTAGCACTTTTGATTTCTCCCATAGACTTTTAAAGGGTGTTCCGCGGCATTCGAATTTGCCGCGAACACCCCAAATTGTTCGCTGTTCGGCGAACTTGCGAACAGCCAATGTTCGAGTAGAACATGAGTTCGACTCGAACTCGAAGCTCATCCCTAATCCTGACGTCTTTCAGGATAACTGCCGGTGCGCGCCAGTGGGGAAGCACAGCGCGGCAATTGGTGGTGCGGCATGTCAGTCTGACACGCCGCTACAGAATATTCTGGAGGGATTTGATAAACATATCGTCTCCAAACCTTTCGCTCTATGTCACAAGGACCCCACCCACTTGAAGTTTGGGGGGTTAAACCATACAATGGCGAGGTAGCCCAAAAGTGAGGACCCTCAGCCAACTGGAATCCAAATGGATTTTTATACTGGATACGTTTGCACCTCGGGGGTTAAATATTGAGTTTGATCTTAATTGCTTTATCAATGATTTTTAACATGGGGAACCCGAACCCCAACCCTCCCCCCTCCCTCTTATTTCCATTCACCTTGACGGTACCCCCTCCTCTCTTTTATTATATTCTCTATTGATTACATTTCCCTTTATACATGTCGTTTTCTTTACATTTCTACTTGCTGTATTTATTATTCAGCTTAGTCTGATCTGCTTTTACACACTTCCGATATGTCTCCTTCTAGTAATCCTAACATATATATTTGTATTTGCTCCTCATTTATGCAATATGTTACTATCATTACTTCCGGTGTCCCCGTATAGTCCTTTGCCGGGCATTTAATATTCTTCATATATCTAGAGGGATACATTACATACACACTTTTTCTAGTCGCTATATGCTGAATTTTTTTATTTTAGTGGTATGTGTTCACAGATCATTTATTTATATTTTATAATGAATTTGGTTTTAGATTCGGTATTGCTTGACATCCCTGGCTAGCTGCTTGGCCTAAGATCACTTGTCTAATGTCCATTCGTATGTTGCAAGAACGGTAGACTACAAGAGTTGTGCCGTACGATTAGGTTGTAAGAAATATCCACAGGAAAATGGCCGTGTCACCATTCATTTAACAATAGACTACAAGAAAATGGCCGCTTATGATTAGACTGTAACAAACACCCACAGGAAAATGGCCGCCACACCATTTAAAGCGGAGTTCCACCCAAAAATGGAACTTCCGCTTTTCGGAATCCCCCCCCCCCCTCCGGTGTCACATTTGGCACCTTTCAGGGGGAGGGGGCAGCAGATACCTGTATAATCCAGGTATTTTCTCCCACTTCTGGCCATAGATAGCCGCGGTATCTGCGGCTATCTATGCTATATCCAGTGCCTCCTCCCCCCCGCTGTCTTCTGGGAGACACACAGGTCCCAGAAGACAGCAGGGACCAGCGAAACTCGCGCATGCGCAGTAGGGAACCAGGCTGTGAAACCGCAAGGCTTCACTTCCTGATTCCCTTACCAAAGATGGCGGCTCATTGAATTACATACTAAGCCTATTTAACCACTTCCCGCCCGGCCTATGGCAGAATGACGGCCGGGTGGTGGTTCAGTTATCCTGACTGGGCGTCATATGACGTCAAGCAGGATAACAGCTGCCGCGCGCTCATGGGGGTGAGCATCGCGGCGATATGTGGTGTGGTGTGTCAGTCCGGCGGAGGCTCTTTACCACGTGATCAGCCATGTCCAATCATGGATGATCACGATGTAAACAGGAAGAGCCATTGATTGGCTTTTCCTCACTTGCATTTGACAGACGTGAGTAGAGGAGAGCCGATCGGCGGCTCTCCTTACAGGGGGTGTCTGCACTGGTTGTTTATCAGTGCAGCCCCCCCTCGGATGCCCACACTGGACCACCAGGGAAGCCCCCAACATGTGGATGGCCTGGTACACCCCCATGGCCATCCACATATACAAAAATATGCCAAATATATGCCAATCAGTGCCCACAAATGGGCACTGACTGGCAACATTATGCAGCAGATCAGACAAGTGATGCCCAGCAATGCCACCCATCAGTGTCATCAGTGCCACCCATCAGTGTCCATCAGTGCCCATCCATGCCCATCAGTGCCAACCTATCAGTGACCATCAGTGCTCATCCATGCCACCCATCAGTGCCACCCATAAGTACCCATCAGTGCCACCCTATGAGTGCCCATCAGTGCCGTCTATGAGTGCCCATCAGTGCTGCATACCAGTGCATACCAGTGCCACCTATCAGTGCCCATCAGTGCCGCCTATCAGTGCCCATCATCAGTGCCCATCAGTGCTGCATACCAGTGCCACCTATCAGTGCCCATCAGTGCCGCCTATCAGTGGCCATCATCAGTGCCACCTCATCAGTAACACCTCATTGATGCCACCTCATTGGTGCCTATCAATGCCGCCTTATCAGTGCCCATCAGTGCCACCTCATTAGTGCCACCTCATTGATGCCACCTCATTGGTGCCCATCGGTGCCGCCATATCAGTTGCCGTCATTGAAGGAGAAAACATACTTATTTACATTTTTTTTAACAGAAACAAAGAAAAAACATTTTTTCAAAATTTTCAGTCTTTTTTGATTTGTTGCGCAAAAAATAAAAATCGCAGAGGTGATCAAATCCCACCAAAAGAAAGCTCTATTTGTGGGAACAAAATGATAAAAAAATTATGTTTGGGTACAGTGTTGTATGACCGCGTAATTGTCATTCAAATTGCAACAGCGCTGAAAGCTGAAAATTGGCCTGGGCGGGAAGGGGGGAACGTGCCCCCCCGGTATTGAAGGGGTTAAAGACACTTCCATCGCCTAAGAAAAAGAAGACTCCTCCCAAGTTCTACCGCTGTATAATGTAGTCGGTGTGCAGAGTAGCGAGGGGCGAATGGTTTGGCCCATCCCTTGTGCAGAGTGGTCGGTGCTCTGACTTCACAGAGATTCCATAACGTGTACAAACTGGAAACTGTTATTAGTTGTGTAAGAGGTTCTCTCAAAGACGTACACAAAGTCCTATTTTTATTTTGAAAAAAAAAAAACTCCTCTTAAGGGTCCTCAGTCCTGATGCAAGCAGTGGGTGGGCTCTTGGGTAGGAGCAGGGCCATCTTAAGAGCATTATAGGCCCCCCGGGCAATACAGTGCACTGGGGCCCTGTCTACACAATGACGCACGAGAATAAAACTGCAAATTATCAATAAGGATATATTTATTGGTACTTCCAACAAAATCAGTGTTTAAACATATATATATATATATATATATAATATAACACGAGTTTGAAAAGCAAGAAATTACAGATTGAAATGAGACAGAACAAAAGCTTTAATTATTTATTAAATTTGCGATACTTCTTTGTAGAGAATTCCTTTATAATTGGCTTGGCAATGGTTTTTAGGATGTCATTTGATGGGCACAGTGGCTGCGTTTAATGGCACAGTGGCAGCTTTGATGGGCACAGTGTTAGCGTTTGATGGGCACAGTGGCAGCTTTGATGGGCACAGTGTTAGCGTTTAATGGCACAGTGGCTGCATTTGATGGGCACAGTGGCAGCTTTTGATGGGCACAGTGGCTGTGTTCGATGGGTACAGTGGCAGCTTTGATGGGCAGTGGGCACAGTGTCTGTGTTTGATAGGCACAGTGGCAGCTTTTGATGGGCACAGTGGCTGTGTTTGATGGGCACAGTGGTGGCAGCTTTGATGGGCACACTGGCTGTGTTTGATGGGCACAGTGGCAGCCTTTGATGGGCACAGTGGCTGTGTTTGATGGGCACGGTGGCAGCCTTTGATGGGCACAGTGGCTGTGTTTGAATGGCACAGTGGTGGCAGCTTTGATGGGTACAGTGGCTGTGTTTGATGGGCACAGTGGTGGCAGCTTTGATGGGCACACTGGCTGTGTTTGATGGGCACAGTGGCAGCCTTTGATGGGCACAGTGGCTGTGTTTGATGGGCACAGTGGCAGCCTTTGATGGGCACATTGGCTGTGTTTGAATGGCACAGTGGTGGCAGCTTTGATGGGTACAGTGGCTGTGTTTGATGGGCACAGTGGTGGCAGCTTTGATGGGCAGTGGGCACAGTGGCTGTGTTTGATGGGCACAGTGGGAGCCTTTGATGGGCACAGTGGCTGTGTTTGATGAGCAAAGTGGCTGCTTTTAATGGGCACAACTTCACTTGAACTTAAGTCTGACTTAGACAGTAATGCCCCGTACACACGGTCGGATTTTCCGATGGAAAATGTCCGATCGGAGCGTGTTGTCGGAAATTCCGACCGTGTGTGGGCTCCATCGGACATTTTCCATCGGATTTTCCGACACACAAAGTTGGAGAGCAGGAGATAAAATTTTCCGACAACAAAATCCGTTGTCGGAAATTCCGATCGTGTGTACACAAATCCGACAGAGAAAGTGCCACGCATGCTCAGAATAAATAAAGAGATGAAAGCTATTGGCCACTGCCCCGTTTATAGTCCCGACGTACGTGTTTTACGTCACCGTGTTCAGAATGATCGGATTTTCCAACAACTTTGTGTGACCGTGTGTATGCAAGACAAGTTTGAGCTAACATCCGTCGGAAAAAAGCCTAGGATTTTGTTGTCGGAATGTCCGAACAAAGTCCAACCGTGTGTACGCCCTATTAGACTTACTTGAGAGGTCTTCAGAAACCGAAAGTTTTGCTCCGGTCCCTCTGAGCCACGCTGTCTGAAGAACATGGCAGAGGTGGGCGGAGCTTGTTCACTAGCCGCGTCACGCTATGAATGCTGGGGCGGCCTCTGACTGACGTCGCTGGTTGCTAGCTAGACGCCGGGCGGCCGGCGATTCTAGCAAATGAGCAACCAGTGCAGTTAGTCAAAACTTCAAGTTTTCTGAAGCAGATTGTAGCGCTGAGGATTGGCCCTGGGTGGGGCCCTCCAGGCAAGTGGGGCCCCCGGGCAACTGCCCAGCGCGCCCAATCGGAAAAACGGCCCTGGGGAGGAGTTATGCAAATAAAAAATATCTTTGATGGGTGAGTGTCAGTCTGGAGGAGTTGCATCTTACAAAGTGGTTTATCGGGGTACAGATAAAGCTATCAGCCAGAACCCCGGTACTTTCTTTTTTTTGAACCGGGGGTCTCTAATTTGGATGTCTTTCCAGAAGGGTTTTGTTTTAAAGTGATTGTAAAGCTTCGATTATTTACAAAAACAAAAACAAACATGTCATACTAACCTCCACTGTGCAGCCCGTTTTGCACAGAGTGGCCCCAATCATCGTCTTCTGGGGTCCCTCGGCAGCTATCGTGGCTCCTCCCCACATCAGATAACCCCCTAGGTGAAGCGCTGTCCTGGGCGGGTTACCTTGCAGGCGCGCTCCCGAGTCCACCATTCGCTGTCCATAGCCGCCGAATATATGACTCGGCCCCGCCCCCCCGGCGCCCGCATCATTGGATTTGATTGACAGCAGTAGGAGCCAATGGCTGAGCTGCTATCAATCTATCCAATCAAGAGCCAAGAACCCCGGGCAGAGGGACAGCGCGTCCCCAACAGGTGAAGTTCCAGGGCTCAGGTAAGTAAAAAGGTGGCGGGGGCCGGTCACTGCCAGGTGTTTTTTCACCTTAATGCATAGGATGAAAGGTGAAAAAACAGGAGGGTTTACATCCTCTTTAAAGGGTCTCTCCCAAGGGCTTCTTCCCAGAGGGGTCTTGTGTTAAGGGTCTTTCCCCTGGGTGTCTTTCCAGAGGGATCTTGTATTGAGGGGTGTTGTGTTAAGGGTCTCTCCCTCGGGTGTCTTTTAAGAGGGGTTTTGTGTTGAGGGGTCTCTTCCCTGGGTATCTTTCCAGAGTGGTCTTATATTGAAGGGTCTCTCCCCTGGGTGTCGTTCCAGAGTGGTCTTGTATTGAAGGGTCTCTCCCCTGGGTGCCTTTCCACAGTGGTCTTGTATTGAAGGGTCTCTCCCCTGGGCATCTTCCCAGAGGGGTATTGTATTGAAGGGTCTCTCCCCTGGGTATCTTCCCAGAGGGGTATTGTATTGAAGGGTCTCTCCCTCGGGTGTCTTTTAAGAGGGGTTTTGTGTTGAGGGGTCTCTCCCCTGGATGTATTTCCAGAGTGATCTTATATTGAAGGGTCTCTCCCTCGGGTGTCTTTCCAGAGTGGTCTTGTATTGAAGGGTCTCTCCCCTGGGTGCCTTTCCACAGTGGTCTTGTATTGAAGGGTCTCTCCCCTGGGCATCTTCCCAGAGGGGTATTGTATTGAAGGGTCTCTCCTCTGGGCATCTTTCAAGAGCGGCTTTGTGTTGAGGAGTCTCTCCCCTGGATGTATTTCCAGAGTGGTCTTGAATTGAAGGGTCTCTCCCCTGGGTGTCTTTCCAGAGTGGTCTTGTCTTGAAGGGTCTCTCCCCTGGACATCTTCCCAGAAGGGTTTTGTGTAGTGGGGTCCCCCCCTCCAGGGAAATTTCACTGGAATGTGCTGAAACTATTGCGGATCCAAACGTTGCTTCAGTCTTGATCCACCAGTTTGTCACTTTGTAGAAGCGATGAGTGACTGAGGAAGAGATCCACACGTGAACCTTCTCAGCTCTCCTGCCCTAGGAAGACATGGTCAGGATAATATTATTAGAGTGGAGACTAATAAGGAGCTGCATTCCACTACCATCCAGCATATACCATGAACGCTACAATTACCATAGAACCTTCATGTGAACACCCAGAAGAGAACATCTGTTTCCTGCTGAATTCCGGGAGCTTTGTTCCTAGTATTGTGACATCTACAATCAGCTATGCTTTTCCATAAATCCTCTGCATCACAACAATGCCAGAATTCTCCTTTCAGGGGCTGCTTGCAGAGTGACTGGAAGGGGGGAGGGAGAGAAGAGACACATTTAAAGTTTTTTTCCCCCCCAGGCTTGTTTTGCACATTCTTCATCCAACGACTCCTTTGGACACTCCATTTCCTACCCCCTCCCAAGATGGGTATGCTTGAATATAGGCAATAGGCATCATTTAGGGCAGATATTATTGTCTACATCCAACTGCACTCCTTGGGCCCTTGTCCTTGTTACCCCTTGTCGTCAAGGGAGAAAAAAAAATCCAAATTTCGAGTTGTCACCATAACAGAAATAGAGGGGAAAATCTTCCAATGGCAACTGTCTAAAGCCCGGTACACACTATCAGAAAAAACTGAGGAGCTTGAGAGGAGGCCTAAGAGAGGACTTCCCTTGACTTTTGAAGGATCTCCTGTCACTTGCTGTTGTGCACATATTCTTTAAATACCCCTCTCCCCACCAATATCCCCCCAAATTCTACACGTAAGCCTGGTACACAATATCGGCATTCGGTCAACAACCAGCTGCTTGTCTGCCAAGCAACTGCCACCTGCCGCCTACCCAGCCAGTATCTGCTGCTCTTGCCACCATCTGCTGTTCCAGCAATCCAGCTCAACTCTGGAAGATCATACAGGCACTCATACCTCGCCATGCTCTCGCGGCCAGTGTCGCAACATCAGTGGTCCCTGAGCCGGGGCTGTACAAGAGGCCTCACTCTACACGTCAGGCTCTGCCACAAGGTACGTGACACCTACAGTATGTCTCCACAAGGATTTCATCTGGTTCTCTTGGCCCTTCAGAGACCACCATTTAAACCTAATATGTACACTTGCAAGGTGGGCTTCCTCCTCTGAGTATAGACTCTTGTGTATCCCAAGTATGTATATTGTGGATGAACTCACTACCTCTGCCGGAAGTCTGTTCCAAGCATCAGCTACTCGTTTGGTAAAATACTTTCTAAGGTTAGAGTTGAACTTTCCTCCTGCTAATTTGAGGTCATATCCCCATGTTCTTCATCTTCATTCTTAAAAATACTGCCCTCCTGAACCTTATTCATGCCCTTCATTTTGCAGGTTTCAGTCATGTCCATCCTTTCCCTTCTTTCCTCCAGACTGTACATGTTACCTTCCTGAAGTCTCTCCAGATTTGATCTCTCAAACCTTTCACTATGTTTGCTGCCCGTCTCTGGACTCGTTCTATCCTATTGATATCTTACTGTAAGTTCTCCAGAACTTCCATAGCTGTTTGGAGAACCCCGTCTTCATCCCATACAGATCCCACCATAGAAACATTCCATAGGGATAAATCCATATTTCATTCATCGGTTATCCAACCACTTTGTATCTCATAATATAAACAAATTCCTAAACATCCATCAATTTCCGCCTCCACCATTCCCATCGCTCTACCATTGCGATAACAATTCAACTTCTCACAATACGAAAACAAATACCAATAATATGAATTGGGGAGGATTTAGGAAGGGGCCGGGGGAGGGGACAGGGATGTTTCTGAACTTCTATGAGCAGCACTGTGAAGCAGATCCCAGGAAGAGGGGAGGGTTTAGGTCTCACATTGTACAACCTCTTTCTGTCTTGTTCCAGTAGTGGGGATTGAACTGAGGGTCAGTTATGAGGACTCTACTGATCTTGGGGGGTTTCGTTGTCTGCGTGCTGCTGGTGACCCCATCTAATGGTGATCGGACAGAGTCCCAGGATGGAGGAGAGGTGAGTTCCCAGGAACATTCCATCCACATCATAAGACCTTCTATAGACACAGCTGTGCAACCAGAAATGTCCATATATATCAATTCCTAGTTATCACCGAGCAATGTTCTGCAGATCTATAGTGAGGACAATGTATCAATACGTATCTATATCTGTCATGTATATATAATAATTACAATGTTCTTCAGATCTCTAGAGAAGATAGCAAAGAAATAGTCTTCACAATGTATCACCATTATAATATCTTTCCTTTTTCCATTATTGTATCTTTCTTTCTTTCTTTCTTTCTTTCTTTCTTTCTTTCTTTCTTTCTTTCTTTCTTTCTTTCTTTCTTTCTTTCTTTCTTTCTTCATTATAATATCTTTCTTTCTATATGTACTGTATCTTTCTTTTTTTTTTTTCTTTCTTTCTTTCTTTCTTTCTTTCTTTCTTAGCAACTAACAATATAAAAGGGCAGACAGTATATATCAGTATATATATATATATATATATATATATATATATATATATATATATATATATATACATTATAGTATTCTTTCTAATCCTATCTATCTATCTATCTATCTATCTATCTATCTATCTATCTATCTATCTATCTATCTATCTATCTATCTATCTATCTATCTATCTATCTATCTGGCTATCTATCTATCTATCTATCTATCCATTTCTGTTCCTCCTTTCATAATTATAATATCTTTCTTTCTATATCTACTGTATCTTTCTTTCTTGTTTGAAGAGCAACTAACAATATAAAGGGCAGAAAGTACAGTTACAATTAATTACAGGAGGATTAGGAGGACCATACTCTCCTAATTAGAATGAATGTGTTGGGGACACACAATAGCTCCCCCCTCCCCCACTGTTAGGCTTTTCAGGATCTTACATTCCAAACTGATAGTCAAATACCTGAACCTTACCCCCATCAGTCACATATACCACCTATAATACCCTCTATACGGGGTGATTTATATTGTTATGTCTGCACGGTACAAGATCTCCGGGGACAGGTCCCAACACGTTATCATTCCTTTCCTAAGAAAGAAACTATTCATATATTTATTTTACTCTTTATTATGCAGCAACCCTGACATATCTGTGGTTCTAACATGTTCTGTAATGCTGTACAGAGAACACCGAGCCAGTCACATCAGTCTCTGTACAGAGGAGCTTACACTCTAATGTCCCCTCCCCCCACAGTCACATCAGTCTCTGTACAGAGGAGCTTACACTCTAATGTCCCCTCCCCCACAGTCACATCAGTCTCTGTACAGAGGAGCTTACACTCTAATGTCCCTTCCCCCACAGTCACATCAGTCTCTATACAGAGGAGCTTACACTCTAATGTCCCCTCCCCCACAGTCACAGCAGTCTCTGCACCAGAGGAGCTTACACTCTAATGTCCCCTCCCCCACAGTCACATCAGTCTCTATACAGAGGAGCTTACACTCTAATGTCCCCTCCCCCACAGTCACATCAGTCTCTGCACCAGAGGAGCTTACACTCTAATGTCCCCTCCCCCCACAGTCACATCAGTCTCTATACAGAGGAGCTTACACTCTAATGTCCCCTCCCCCCACAGTCACATCAGTCTCTATACGGAGGAGCTTACACTCTAATGTCCCCTCCCCCACAGTCACATCAGTCTCTGCACCAGAGGAGCTTACACTCTAATGTCCCCTCCCCCACAGTCACAGCAGTCTCTGCACCAGAGGAGCTTACACTCTAATGTCCCCTCCCCCACAGTCACATCAGTCTCTATACAGAGGAGCTTACACTCTAATGTCCCCTCCCCCACAGTCACATCAGTCTCTATACAGAGGAGATTACACTCTAATGTCCCCTCCCCCCACAGTCACATCAGTCTCTGTACAGAGGAGCTTACACTCTAATGTCCCCTCCCCCACAGTCACATCAGTCTCTATACAGAGGAGATTACACTCTAATGTCCCCTCCCCCCACAGTCACATCAGTCTCTGTACAGAGGAGCTTACACTCTAATGTCCCCTCCACCCACAGTCACATCAGTCTCTATACAGAGGAGCTTACACTTTAATGTCCCCTCCCCCCACAGTCACATCAGTCTCTGTACAGAGGAGCTTACACTCTAATGTCCCCTCCCCCCCACAGTCACATCAGTCTCTGTACAGAGGAGCTTACACTCTAATGTCCCCTCCCCCCACAGTCACATCAGTCTCTATACAGAGGAGCTTACACTCTAATGTCCCCTCCCCCCACAGTCACATCAGTCTCTATACAGAGGAGCTTACACTCTAATGTTCCCTCCCCCTCCCAGGCACACACTATTATTATTATACATTTATATAGCTCTGACATATACCGCAGTGCTGTAGTAAATTGAGTTTTTTGTCCATAATATTAGCCTGACAACCACAATAAAATACCATAAAATAACACCTCCCCACAGCACAACACACTGAGGAAGAGGCTGCATGTAGACCATCATCTGGGAATATTCTCAGTGATATCATTGGTTGTGTTGGAGGCCCAAATATGTTTCCAGGTGTCATTTATGGTAGTTGAAGGTCATGTTGGAGTTTTCTTCTGTCTGAAGGACCTAATACAATTGAATTGTTTCTATTATGGCTCCCATTGGATGGCCACACAACTTCCCTAGTCTCACCGCCATCAGCACCAAAATCTCCACCTGCACTTCCCACCAATATGACCTCCCAACCCTGCCTGGTGAGGACATCAACTCCCGAAGCCCTCCACTTGGTCTGAATTCGAAGCAGAATGATACTCCCCATACACCCCTGAGTCACACCTTGTCCCTGATTACAGCCTGGACCACTAGAACCCATAACCACATATTCCCTACTGGAATCTCTAAAGCTAGCCAGTGCAGTGGTCATTGGCACTTCTAGGTTTCACCCAGGGTGCCTCCACCACAGCCAATCAGGAGACTGCTTTCCCAATTAGCACCTCCTAAAATTAGGAAGGGAGGCATGCCTCGGAATTTGGACAACATGTGTCTATGCCTTGGTTGAGACCCGTGCTGTCAAAGTCTTACCTGTATCATTGTGCCCCCCCCCCCCCCCCCCCCCCCAGTGTTATCCCTGCCTGTAGCTTCAGTGTCATCCATGCTTCCTGAGCCCAAGTGTTCTCCAGAGTTTGTGGGCCTCCTCCTTGCCTGCCTACAGCCCTCGGTGTGTTCCTCTGTGCCTCCTCAGCTGTCAGTGTCTGCAAGTGACTCCTAAAATTTCTGGGTGAACCCTCTGCACAGGGCTATATCCCCTTTCTAGCAAACTTTCCTGTACATACTTTGCAATACATGTTTAAGCCGGCCAACTGCATCAAAGTAATCCCTCTCTGTCCAGTCCCTACTCTGCTCTGCAAAATGCAAACACTCCACTGGATATAATTCCAATATGGGGCAGATAGATACAAATTGGAGGAGAGCTACAAGGTCCAGCACTGGCCACTGACCTGCAAGGCAATAGGAGTTTTTGCTCAAATCCCAATGGCTTCTACATGTATATAATCCTTCATTGGGATTTGAGCACAGACATGTCTTACTTCTATTGCATTGCAGGTCTTTGGCCAGTGCTAAACCTTGTAGCTCTCTTTCAAGTTGTATCTATCTGCCCCATATTGGCATTATATCCAGTGGAGTGTTTGCATTTTGCAGAGCAGAGTAGGGACTGGCCAGAGAGGGATTACTTTGATGCGGTTGGATGGCTTAAACATGTATTGCAATGTATGTGAACTAAAAACCCCCGTTCTTTTGCAAACTTTGCTTGAAAGGGTGTATAGCCGCCTGCAGAGGGTTCATCCAGAATTTAGTGTTAACATGTGGTCACACCCCCTTTTAGCACCTGATGGATTATACATGTAGAAGTTATTGGGATTGGAGCACAAGTATATCTTACTTCTATTGCAAGTGACTGCCAGTGGTCCCAACTAGTGACTTAATTGCACCCCTGTATCTCCCATATCTCCAGGGTACCCCAGAGATTTCTGTGTCATCTAGTGACTTCAGTGCACCCCAGTGCATCCTATGTCATCTAGTGACTGCAGTATGCCCTGTGCACCCCATGTCTCTAGGTGCCCCATATTGGCATTATATCCAGTGGAGCGTTTTGCATATTGCAGAGCAGAGTAGGGACTGGCCAGAGAGGGATTACTGACCAGAGCATACATGGTCATCCAGTGCACTCCAGTTCACCCTGTGACTTCATTGTGCCCCAGATTATCCTCTGTCATCGTGTAAGGGGGCTTCTGATTGGCTGTTTGCACCAATTCACCCAAGCTCTTGACCCGCTTCTTCTTGGATAGGACAACAACCCACTTAGCCTTCCCACTTAGCCTCCGCGATATTGTGCTCAACTCCTTGCCATAGGCCTCCCCTGGCCACTAGCCTTTATATTCATAAGAATGGACTGTCCATACAAGTAATAGGTTATCTGCACTTTACTGATTTAGTGGACAGACTGTAGCAGCCAACTGTGAAAGCAGCACATTGCACATCAATGAAAAGCCATCTTCCCTCACTATCTCTCTCTCCTCTCTTTCTCTCAAGGTCATTGGCACTCACTCAGAGGGCCCTGACTTGCCCATTAGGCTTTATGCATCCAGATCACAACTCTCTTCCAGAGACAGGTCTGCTGTAGCTGCACCTCTAGGTTCTGTACTCTTCTCCCAAATGTCACTAGAAGTCCCAGGGGCAATGGTACGCACACCAGAGAACATTGACCTGGCCTAAAAGGCTTTTTCACATCCCACTAGCAGTCCACCTAGACCACGTTTCGTGAGACGGGATGACTACAGCTGGCTGTTTTGGGTATTGGACTATCTCACCCGGAGACTTCTGCCCTGTGCAGAACCTTTGCAGCTCTGACTACATCTGCATACATGTAGGGTGTCTGAATCCCATGCATGGGACCCCCATCTGCCTAAGACTCCCCCCCCTGACCTTTATATGGGCACTGACTACACTCATGACATCACTACAGGAATTCTGTCAGGACCTGGATCACCTTCTGGTGGCACTGTGGCTCCCTGGGTGAAGGGTTGTAGTTCCGATGTTCACCAGCAGGTGTCTCCCAGCAGATCCCTGTAATCAGTCTTAGTACTTTTTTTATGATTACTGTTTGTGGTCCGTTTAAAATCCCAACTTGAGGAACTTGTTTTTTACTATATGTACTAGGGATGTGGTCCGCAAACAGTACAGCCAACTAGCTGTGGAAAACTCTTTTTCTATTGTAATCAGCCTCCACCTGGTGCTGGCTGCTGGGAGGGTATTTAGCACCTCCTCTATTAGTGCCTCATCAGTGTTTTACTTTGCTGTCAGATACTGTCCGCCAATTATCCTGAGCCGAGATCCTAAACTTGCTCCTGCTCTGCATCTTGTACCCCCTTTCCATCTCTTCCTTGCATCTCCAGTTTACCCTGATTATTGGTGTCCCCCATTTTTGTACATATTGTAATCAGTTAGGTTGCTAGTTAGACATTTTGGTTATTGGGTTATAATATCATTATATCTATATGTTTGCTGTGCTTCCTGTTTGCTGGTGCTTGGGTGTCTTTTGTTTCACTTTACTACAGTATATACACTCACCAGCCACTTAATTAGGTCCCCCTTGCCAGTAACGGGTTGGACCCTCTTTATTAGGTCCCCCTTGCTAGTCTCGGGTTGGACCCCCTTTATTAGGTCCCCCTTGCTAGTAGCGGGTTGGACCCCCTTTATTAGGTCCCCCTTTCTAGTAACGGGTTGGACCCCCTTTATTGGGTCCACCTTGCTAGTCGCGGGTTGGACCCCTTTTTTTAGGTCCCCCTTGCTAGTCGCGGGTTGGACCCCCATTATTAGGTCCCCCTTGCTAGTAGCGGGTTGGACCCCCTTTATTAGGCCCCCCTTGCTAGTAACGGGTTGGACCCTCTTTATTAGATCCCCCTTGCTAGTCCCGGGTTGGACCCTCTTTATTAGATCCCCCTTGCTAGTAACGGGTTGGACCCTCTTTATTAGATCCCCCTTGCTAGTCCCGGGTTGGACCCCCATTATTAGGCCCCCCTTGCTAGTAGCGGGTTGGACCCTCTTTATTAGATCCCCCTTGCTAGTCGCGGGTTGGACCCCCATTATTAGGCCCCCCTTGCTAGTAGCGGGTTGGACCCCCTTTATTAGGTCCCCCTTGCTAGTCACGGGTTGGACCCCCTTTATTAGGTCCCCCTTGCTAGTAGCGGGTTGGACCCCCTTTATTAGGTCCCCCTTTCTAGTAACGGGTTGGACCCCCTTTATTAGGTCCCCCTTGCTAGTCACGGGTTGGACCCCCTTTATTAGGTCCCCCTTGCTCGTAGCGGGTTGGACCCCCTTTTGCCTTCATTCTTCGTAGCATAGATAAAAACAAGGTGTTGGAAACGTTCCTCAGAGATTTTGCTCCATAGTGACATTATAACATCACACAGTTGCTGCAGATTTGTTGGCTGCACATCCATGATGCCAATCTCCTGTTCCACCACATCCCAAAGGCTCTCTATTGGATGAGATGTGGTGAGTGTGGAGGACATTGGAGGACAGGGACCTCATTGTCCAGTGGTGAGATAATTGGAGGTTTGTGACCTGGTGCATTATCCTGCTGGAAGGAGCCATCAGAAGATGGGAACACTGTAGTCATAAAGGGATGGACATGGTCAGCAACAATACTCAGGGAGGCCGTGGTGATTAAACCATGATCAATTGGTACTAAGGGGCTCAAAGTGTGCCAAGAAAATATCCCCCACACCATTACACCCCCACCACCAGCCTGAACCGGTGATACAAGGCAGGATGGAGCCATGCAAAAAATTCTGACCCCACCATCTGAATGTCGGAGCTGAAATCCAGACTCATCAGACCAGGCAACGTTTTTCCAATCTTCTATTGTCCAATTTTGGTGAGCCTGTGCGAATTGTAGCCTCAGTTTCCTGTTCTTAGCTGACACGAGTGGCACCTGGTGTGGTCTTCTGCTGCTGTAGCCCATCTGCTTCAAGGTTGGATGTCTTGTGCGCTCAGAGATGGTATTCTGCATACCTTGGGTGTAAGGAGTGGTTATTTGAGTTACAGTTGCCTTTCTATCATTTGGAACCAGTCGGCCCATTCTCCTCTGACCTCTGACATCAACAAGGCATTTTCCCCCACACAACTGCCGCTCACTGGATATTTTCTCTATTTCCCACCATTCTCTGTAATCCCGAGAGATGGTTGTGTGTGAAAATCCCAGAAATACTCCGACCAGCCCGTCTGCCACCAGCAACCAACCATTCCACGTTCAAAGCCACTTCCATCCCCTTTCTCCCCTATTTTGATGCTTGGTTTGTTGCTGCCTTGTGATTGGCTGATTAGCAATTTGTGTTACCAAGCAATTAAACAGGTGCACCTAATAAAGTGGCCGGTGAGTGTATCGTCTGGTCTCAGATTTGGTTATCCTTGCTGCTGATTCCTCACAAAGGCTTTGTCTAAAAGGGGACCTAACACCAAATGACATAATTTCCTTCTACCACACTATTATGGGGCAGAGCCACCTAGTGGCAGACTTGCTAACTGCACCTGCTTACAATCAACTGATTACAGTTGATACCCTTGTGCACCCCATAACAACAGTGTACCCCAGAGCATCCCCTGTCATCTAGGGTTACTAATGAGCCCGTATGGGTGCCCGGTACTTCAAGCGCATACTGTGTCATGTAGAGACCCCTAATGCTCCCTGTGCACCTCCGTGATACTTGTGTCTCTATGAAGCCTTCAATACACGTATGTTGTCAAAGGCAATGTTTCTCAACTCCAGTCCTCAAGTACCCACAACAGGTCATGTTTTCAGGCTCTCCATTATTTTGCACAGGTGATTTGAGCAGTTTCACTGCCTTAGTAATTACCACAGCCCTTTCATCTGAGGGAAATCCTGAAAACATGACCTCAGGAGGCTCGGTGCCTTTGAGGTAGATCTTTGTCAGGTGACTTGATGACTTGAGGGTAAATCTTTTCTTGAAGGCTTGGTTCCCTGGGGGTAGATCATTATAAGAAGGCTTGGTGCCTTTGGGTAGACCTTTGTAAAATGGCTTGATGACTTTAGGGTAGATCTTTTCTTGAAGTCTTGGTTCCCTGGAGGTAGATCATTATAAGAAGGCTTGGTGTCTTTGGGTAGACCTTTGTAAAATGGCTTGATGACTTGTGCGTAGATCTTTTCTTGAAGGCTTGGTTCCCTGGGGGTAGATCATTATAAGAAGGCTTGGTGTCTTTGGGTAGACCTTTGTAAAATGGCTTGATGACTTGTGCGTAGATCTTTTCTTGAAGGCTTGGTTCCCTGGAGGTAGATCATTATAAGAAAGCTTGGTGCCTTTAGGGTAGACCTTTGTCAAATGGCTTGATGACTTGTGCGTAGATCTTTTCTTGAAGGCTTGGTTCCCTGGGGGTAGATCATTATAAGAAGGCTTGTTGCCTTTGTGGTAGACCTTTGTCAAATGGCTTGATGACTTGAGGGTAGATCTTTTCTTGAAGGCTTGGTTCCCTGGGGGTAGATCATTATAAGAAGGCTTGGTGCCTTTAGGGTAGACCTTTGTCAAATGGCTTTATGACTTGTGCGTAGATCTTTTCTTGAAGGCTTGGTTCCCTGGGGGTAGATCATTATAAGAAAGCTTGTTGCCTTTGGGGTAGACCTTTGTCAAATGGCTTGATGACTTGGGGGTAGATCTTTCTAAGGAGGTTTGATGCCCTGGTGATAGATTTTTCTCTGTATTGGCTTTCTCACTGGCTTTGAATTGGTTCTTATCTTATCTTTTGTAGGTACATAGTATGAACATAGTATGTTCATACTATGCTAGCCCAGGTCTCGCTTCTTCTTTGAAGAGATAGTCACCTACTTATTGTTTTGGAGTTACTCCACCATATTGTGTGACACGTCTTCTGGCCTGAAGCCTGCCCACTCACATAATAGAGAAATGTCCAATCCGGTTGCATTTTACATGCTTTACTGCACAATTCAATCAAGGTTCATCTCTTATGAATGCAGTTCTACAGCTTGGCAATAATCACAGGGCTCACTGAACTGAAGTCTGAAGCTCGGAGCTTTGTTTCTCTATAATCGGCTTCCTATGAATGGTCTTCAGTGCAGAACACTCGGTAACACCACCATGTGCCTTTGCAGCCATCTTCCCAGATGTTACAGACTCTTATCACAGATGTTCCACACAACGGGTGTCACGTCCCTTCACAAATCCTCACATAGACCCCAAGGCCATCTTAAATCAAGTCCCAGGACCCGCTGGGCGAGGGTCAGGGGTGGCAAGGTTTCCCTTTCTGTCCCTAATGTGTCCCCCTCCGAATACCCCAGTGGATCAGCTCTTCAGAGGGCGCTCTCTCTCTCTCTCTGTCAGTACACAGGGGTACATCATGCTGGTCAGAGGTGTCCTTATCCCTTACCCTTTCTACACTGGGTCCCACACACAGCTGGCATTCATACCGGCATTAATCGCAATAGTAACGAATTTCAACCAATTTAAAATAGATTATAACGAAACAAAATAACTTAATGAAATAACAAATTGTCTGAATTCAAATTCGAAAATGGATTTGAACATAATAATGAATTTGAATTTAAATTGGAAACACATTGCAATAAATACGGTAAGGTATAAAAGTGAAAAAAGATGATGATTGGTGCCCGGGGGGAGAAGATCTTTTTCAGGAAGCTTGGTGCCCTGGGGGTGGATCATTCTCAGGAGGCTCGGTGCCTGTGGGGTAGATCTTTGTCAAGTGGCTTGATGAATTGAGGGTAGACCTTTTCTTGGAGGCTTGGCGCCCTGGGAGAAGATCTTTTTCAGGAAGCTTGGTGCCCTGGGTATGGATCTTTATCTGGAGGCTTGGTGCCTTCGGGGTGGAAATTTGTCGAGGCGGCTTGATGACTTGATGTCTTTTGTTATATGAATGCGGTTTGTGGAGATAAAAACTGATTTATACAAGAGATTATGTTGTACACAGTCTCACACAGGCAAAAACAAGTGCTGATTTACCATGAAGCATCACAGAAGATAAGGTAAGAGCCTAATCAAAGCCAGTGAGAAAGGCAATACAGAGAAAAATCTATCACCAGGGCATCAAACCTCCTCTGGAGGCTCGGTGCCTTTGGGGTAGAAATTTGTCAGGTGACTTGATGACTTGAAGGTAGATCTTCTCTTGGAGGTTTGGTTCCCTGGGGGTAGATCATTATAAGAAGGCTTTGTGCCTTTGGGGTAGACTTTTGTCAAATGGCTCGATGACTTGTGGGTAGATCTTTTTTTTGGGAGGCTTGGTACCTTCTACCCCCAAGGTACCAAGCCTCCCAAAAAAAAGATCTACCCACAAGTCATCAAGCCATTTGACAAAGGTCTACCCCAAAGACACCAGACCTTCTGCTAATGATCTACCCCCAAGGAACCAAACCTCCAAGGGAAGATCTACCCTCAAGTCATCAAGCCACCTGACCAATTTCTACCCCAAAGGCACCGAGCCTCCAGAGGAGATTTGATGCCCTGGTGATAGATTTGTCTCTGTATTGCCTTTCATTAGGATCTTACCTTATCTTTTGTGATGCTTCATGGTAACTTAGCAATTGTTTTTGCTTTTGTGAGACTGTCTACAACATAATCACTTGTATAAAATTGTTTTTATCTCCAGAAACCGCATCTATATAACAGAAGACGTCTCCTCAGTAGATGGTTCTTATTGGATTAGCACAAATATTGAACTCATGACAGGATCTGATTGTCTTTTTCAGAAAGGAACCTCTGATCTGAGAGAGTTTGTTGGTGAAAATGAAGATGGAAAACCTAACGGGGTTGTTGCGGGTTCTTCCTCAGCCATCGATCAGCGGGCCCAGCTGCGGTCCAGGAGAGTAAGTGATGGTCCATTTTCTGTATAGTCTTTAAAAACTGTTTTACAAGATAAATCAAAGCAGCTAAAGAAAAACTTCCCATCATGCAGAAAAATATCACCTTGCCCAATTTATTTACCACCCTCCTGACTTTTGTGGCTCTCTCAAATCTCCAAGTCAATTCAGCCAAATCCAAGACCTTAAATTTAAATCTTAACACCTGTGTTATTCATCACCTGGTTGACCTCCCTGCCATATTTGGATAATAATCTCACCGCGTCCTTTGTCATGCTATACAAGGCTTTGGTTTGGTAGGATTTATTCCCCAAAAATTGCTTCATTGTGTAAACTTCTTTAAGGGGCCTCCCAATTCTAATCTCTAGTCATATAATGGGCTTTGAACTTGAAATTTGGGAATGTAATTGACACCATAGGCCGAAGCTAGGGGCTGCAGTATTATATAACCGCAGACTGTCAGGTACTGAGATTTAAGCAGTACTATACTGCAGCCCAAATCGCACCACTGGCATGATTGCATACCTCTAATGAATTACCTCTCTGGACACACCTTACCATAGTTGAATGCACTACATCCCATAACTTAAATATGTCTACCTCCTGAGCAAGACCCCCAATAAATAATCCCACTGTGCAATATTCCTCAAGACAATGGGATCTGTGAGTTATTCTAGCAATTTGATTTCACCTCATCTCCCTCGCTTAGGAATCCTACATAATCTCCTTTTCCTTCCCGCATACGAGAACCCCACAAGCCTTGGGTGGCAACTAAAAGGTGATAAATATGTATATCAGGGCTTGGCAAAACCCAGGTGCCAGAAACCGAGTCCTTGCCTTGCCCCCTTTTGACCCTCCCCCAATTGGGAGGCGAGCTGGGGGCAGCGGCTATTCCGATTGACCAGAAATATGGGGACGACAGTATGCCCCGGCTCTGCCCAATGGCCGAGAGTGGACAGCCCAAGTTGGGGCTCGAGAGCTGGCTGAACTCTACTCCCTAGGTGACAGGGGACATCCCAAGGGCCCCAGCACCAGGAGCAGAGGAGGGGGGACACGTTGTGGGAGGAATGTATGAGAAGGGTGGTGGGGGGGGCTCCTAACTTTTTTAGCTGCCTCCTTAACTCAAAGCTAATTTGTCAAGCCCTGGTGTATATGATAACCTATCAACTGATGGTATAAAATCCCTTCAATATCTTAGAGGGCATTGGAAATCGCCCCACACAGAAATGTTTTGTGGCATGCAAAAAATACATTACATATAAAGCAATGCACAGATCGCCCAATACGCTTAATGTCGTTTGAAAATCGCTGCTTAACAGATCCCCATTCCAGGGGTCTTGTTTCTGACCTGTTTATGACCCTCACTGATTGCACAGGCCCATCAAAGCTCCATTATATGGACAAATGGGAGAGGAAATTTGGGGAATTCCTAGACCATGTCAAATGGAATATGATATGGACCACCGTAGCGAAATCCTCACCTAATTTCCTGGCACAAGAAAATTCCTAATGAGTGTATCTCTCAGGAACATGACACCAGAGCGTTCAGAGATGACTCTTCGGCCTGCTTTTAAGGCCGTTGGGAAAACGTCACTCTTCTGCATATCTGGTGGCCCTGTCCTAAGGCCATTCGATTCTGGAACCAAGTATACAACATGATGATTAGGTCAGCGATGAACTGCCACCTGACACGGAACCCTTGCAGTACTTCGCTACATAGACAAGTTTAAGACCTCTCCAAGCATGACAGAAAACGAGTCTGGTTCATGTTTCTTACCACCAAGCAAATGGTAGCTAAAGCTTGGAGACAACCAACTATCAGAGGTGAAACAGAGAGTGATGGGCATCATAGTACATGGGGAGCTTACTGCAATACATGAAGGGCATCATAGTACATGGGAAGCTTACTGCAATACATGAAGGGCATCATAGTACATGGGAAGCTTACTGCAATACTTGAAGGGCATCATAGTACATGGGGAGCTTACTGCAATACTTGATGGGCATCATAGTACATGGGAAGCTTACTGCAATACATGAAGGGCATCATAGTACATGGGAAGCTTACTGCAATACATGAAGGGCATCATAGTACATGGGAAGCTTACTGCAATACTTGATGGGCATCATAGTACATGGGAAGCTTACTGCAATACATGAAGGGCATCATAGTACATGGGAAGCTTACTGCAATACTTGATGGGCATCATAGTACATGGGAAGCTTACTGCAATACTTGAAGGGCATCATAGTACATGGGAAGCTTACTGCAATACTTGAAGGGCATCATAGTACATGGGAAGCTTACTGCAATACTTGAAGGGCATCATAGTACATGGGAAGCTTACTGCAATACATGAAGGGCATCATAGTACATGGGAAGCTTACTGCAATACTTGATGGGCATCATAGTACATGGGAAGCTTACTGCAATACTTGAAGGGCATCATAGTACATGGGAAATTGTGCCCTCAACTGGGCTTCCGGGAGCCTCCCTGTTCTCACCCTCTCCCCATCAAATAAACCCCCTTCCCTAGTTTATTCCCCTCCCTAATCCCTTCTCATTATATTCTTTTTTCTTCCTCTCTCTGTTTCCTCCACTCCCCACCTCTCCCCTTCAATGTCTCTTCTCCTCCCGAGCTCGGGGCTTCTCCCAATCCAACCCCCTCCCAGCTACCTGTTGTGCATCTCCACAATATACAGACTATTTCTACTCATCTAATCTCCACTGCAAAGATTCCCAACACAATGCATCCCCTCATCGTCAGACAGAACAATCGTTTCTCCTCTAAACTCGCTCCCTTCATTAACAGTTCAACAGCTCTGATTCTATGGCTTTAATCCACCCCTCCCCCCCCCCCCATCCCCCCGGCCTTTTCTTTTTTTTTTTGTATTTTTTTATTGTTGTTACTGTACTGTTTTCTTTATTTGCTGCTCATGGTGTTGAGTTTGTTGCTCGGCATTCCCAACATCATTCTGTATAACTACATTGCTAAAAATCTTCAGCTTTGTACACATACCAGAAATTTGATAAAACCTAAACATTTTGTAAAAGAATGTTTATAAACAATGTTACTTTGTATTTCTCTATCTCTCATCTGAGCAATAGGGATAAAACTTTTTCGCAGAAGAGATTTTAATAAGACTCGTGGCCACTCATTACAATTAGAAGAAAAGAGGTTTAACCTTAAACTACGTAGAGGGTTCTTTACTGTAATGCCGCGTACACACGGTCGGACTTTGTTCGGACATTCCGACAACAAAATCCTAGGATTTTTTCCGACGGATGTTGGCTCAAACTTGTCTTGCATACACACGGTCACACAAAGTTGTCGGAAAATCCGATCGTTCTGAACGCGGTGTCGTAAAACACGTACGTCGGGACTATAAACGGGGCAGTAGCCAATAGCTTTCATCTCTTTATTTATTCTGAGCATGCGTGGCACTTTGTCCGTCGGATTTGTGTACACACGATCGGAATTTCCGACAACGGATTTTGTTGTCGGAAAATTTTATATCCTGCTCTCAAACTTTGTGTGTCGGAAAATCCGATGGAAAATGTGTGATGGAGCCCACACACGGTCGGAATTTCCGACAACAAGGTCCTATCACACATTTTCCGTCGGAAAATCCGACCGTGTGTACGGGGCATAAGAGCACCAAGGATGTGGAATTCCCTTCCACAGGCGGTGGTCTCAGCGGGGAGCATTGATAGCTTCAAGAAACTATTAGATAATCACCTGAATGACCGCAACATACAGGGATATACAATGTAATACTGACACATAATCACACACATGGGTTGGACTTGATGGACTTGTGTCTTTTTTCAACCTCACCTACTATGTGACTATGTAACTATGAGCAATGTTTATAAACATTGTTACTTTGTATATCTCTATCTCCTGTCTGATCAATGTTTATAAACAATATTACTTTGTATCTCTCTATCTCTCATCTGATCAATGTTTATAAACAATGTTACTTTGTATCTCTCTATCTCCTGTCTGATCAATGTTTATAAACAATGTTACTTTGTATCTCTCTATCTCCTATCTGATCAATGTTTATAAACATTGTTACTTTGTATCTCTCTATCTCCCGTCTTATCAATGTTTATAAAACAATGTTACTTTGTATCTCTTCATCTCCTGTCTGAGCAATGTTTATAAACACTGTTACTTTGTATCTCTCTATCTCCTATCTGATCAATGTCTATAAACAATGTTACTTTGTATCTCTTTATCTCCTGTCTGAGCAATGTTTATAAACAATGTTACTTTGTATCTCTTTATTTCCTATCTGAGCAATGTTTATAAACAATGTTACTTTGTATCTCTCTATCTTACCGTTGGATCAATTGGCCTGGGCAGGAAGGGGGTGAAAGTGTCCAGTATTGAAGGGGTTAAAACTCATAATAACAGATATTTATAGTCCAGGGGGGTGAAGCCGTATTGGTCAGTGGTTAGTAGCAAATTCGTTTTTATATCATGAGAAAAAATGTAGACTGTCTGATCAATGGATATATTATAAAAATGTAATTTAACCCCTTGCCGACCGCCTAACGCAGATATACTGCGGCAGAATGGCACGGGCAGGCAGAATCACATACCCGTACGTGATCTGCCTCCCGCGGGCGGGGAGTCCAATCGGACCCCCCCCCCCGGTGCCAGCGGCGGTCGGCATTTGTCTGGGAGCGTTCCGTGATGAGGGGGAGGCCATCCGATCGTGGCCCCCCCCTCGCGATCGCTCCCAGCCAATGGGAATCCTCCCCTGCCTGTGTGTAGTTTCACACAGGCAGAGGATGTGATGTCATCTCTCCTCGGCTTGGCAGTTTCCGTTCCGGCGCCGAGGAGAGAAGACATCTGAGTGAGTGCGCAACACACACACACACAGTAGAACATGCCAGGCATACTTTACACCCCCGACCCCCCCCCCCCCGATCGCCCCCGATCACCCCCCCCCCTGTCACACTGACACCAAGCAGTATTTTTTTTTTCTGATTACTGCATAGTGTCAGTTTGTGACAGTTAGAAGTGGTAGGACAGTGAGTATTAGCCCCCTGTAGGTCTAGGGTACCCCCCTAACCCCCCCTAATAAAGTTTTAACCCCTTGATCACCCCCTGTCACCAGTGTCACTAAGCGATCATTTTTCTGATCGCTGTATTAGTGTCGCTGGTGACGCTAGTTAGGTACGTAAATATTTAGGTTCGCCGTCAGCGTTTTATAGCGACAGGGACCCCCATATACTACCTAATAAATGTTTTAACCCCTTGATTGCCCCCTAGTTAACCCTTTCACCACTGATCACCGTATAACCGTTACGGGTGACGCTGGTTAGTTCGTTTATTTTTTATAGTGTCAGGGCACCCGCCGTTTATTACCAAATAAAGGTTTAGCCCCCTGATCGCCCGGCGGTGATATGCGTCGCCCCAGGCAGCGTCAGATTAGCGCCAGTACCGCTAACACCCACGCACGCAGCATACGCCTCCCTTAGTGGTATAGTATCTGTACGGATCAATATCTGATCTGATCAGATCTATACTGGCGTCCCCAGCAGTTTAGGGTTCTCACAAACGCAGTGTTAGCGGGATCAGCCCAGATACCTGCTAGCACCTGCGTTTTGCCCCTCCGCCCGGCCCAGCCCACCCAAGTGCAGTATCGATCGATCACTGACACTTACAAAACACTAAACGCATAACTGCAGCGTTCACAGAGTCAGGCCTGATCCCTGCGATCGCTAACAGTTTTTTTGGTAGTGTTTTGGTGAACTGGCAAGCGCCAGCGGCCTAGTACACCCCGGTCGTAGTCAAACCAGCACTGCAGTAACACTTGGTGACGTGGCGAGTCCCATAAGTGCAGTTCAAGCTGGTGAGGTGGCAAGCACAAGTAGTGTCCCGCTGCCACCAAAAAGACAAACACAGGCCCGTCGTGCCCATAATGCCCTTCCTACTGCATTCGCCAATCCTAATTGGGAACCCACCGCTTCTGCAGCGCCCGTACTTCCCCCATTCACATCCCCAACCAAATGCAGTCGGCTGCATGAGAGGCATTTTTATGTCCTCCCGAGTACCCCTACCCAACGAACCCCCCCAAAAAAGATGTTGTGTCTGCAGCAAGCGCGGATATAGGCGTGACACCCGCTATTATTGTCCCTCCTGTCCTGACAATCCTGGTCTTTGCATTGGTGAATGTTTTGAACGCTACCATACACTAGTTGAGTATTGGCGTAGGGTACAGCATTGCACAGACTAGGCGCACTTTCACAGGGTCTCCCAAGATGCCATCGCATTCTGAGAGACCCGAACCTGGAACCGGGTACAGTTATAAAAGTTAGTTACAAAAAAAGTGTAAAAAAAAAAAAATATATAAAATAAAAAAAAATAGTTGTCGTTTTATTGTTCTCTCTCTCTCTATTCTCTCTATTGTTCTGCTCTTTTTTACTGTATTCTATTCTGCAATGTTTTATTGTTATTATGTTTTATCATGTTTGCTTTTCAGGTATGCAATTTTTTATACTTTACCGTTTACTGTGCTTTATTGTTAACCATTTTTTTGTCTTCAGGTACGCCATTCACGACTTTGAGTGGTTATACCAGAATGATGCCTGCAGGTTTAGGTATCATCTTGGTATCATTCTTTTCAGCCAGCGGTCGGCTTTCATGTAAAAGCAATCCTAGTGGCTAATTAGCCTCTAGACTGCTTTTACAAGCAGTGGGAGGGAATGCCCCCCCAATGTCTTCCGTGTTTTTCTCTGGCTCTCCTGTCTCAACAGGGAACCTGAGAATGCAGCCGGTGATTCAGCCAGCTGACCATAGAGCTGATCAGAGACCAGAGTGGCTCCAAACATCTCTATGGCCTAAGAAACCGGAAGCTACGAGTATTTCATGACTTAGATTTCGCCGGATGTAAACAGCGCCATTGGGAAATTGGGAAAGCATTTTATCACACCGATCTTGGTGTGGTCAGATGCTTTGAGGACAGAGGAGAGATCTAGGGTCTAATAGACCCCAATTTTTTCAAAAAAGAGTACCTGTCACTACCTATTGCTATCATAGGGGATATTTACATTCCCTGAGATAACAATAAAAATGATTTAAAAAAAAAATGAAAGGAACAGTTTAAAAATAAGATAAAAAAGCAAAAAAATAATAAAGAAAAAAAAAAAAAAAAGCACCCCTGTCCCCTCTGCTCTCGCGCTAAGGCAAGCGCAAGCGTCGGTCTGGCGTCAAATGTAAACAGCAATTGCACCATGCATGTGAGGTATCACCGCGAAGGTCAGATCGAGGGCAGTAATTTTTAGCAGTAGACCTCCTCTGTAAATCTAAAGTGGTAACCTGTAAAGGCTTTTAAAAATGTATTTAGTTTGTCGCCACTGCACGTTTGTGCGCAATTTTAAAGCATGTCATGTTTGGTATCCATGTACTCGGCCTAAGATCATCTTTTTTATTCCATCAAACATTTGGGCAATATAGTGTGTTTTAGTGCATTAAAATTTAAAAAAGTGTGTTTTTCCCCCAAAAAATGCGTTTGAAAAATCGCCGCGCAAATACTGTGTGAAAAAAAAATGAAACACCCACCATTTTAATCTGTAGGGTATTTGCTTTAAAATATATATATAATGTTTGGGGGTTCAAAGTAATTTTCTTGCAAAAAAAAATAATTTTTTCATGTAAACAAAAAGTGTCAGAAAGGGCTTTGTCTTCAAGTGGTTAGAAGAGTGGGTGATGTGTGACATAAGCTTCTAAATGTTGTGCATAAAATGCCAGGACAGTTCAAACCCCCCCAAATGACCCGATTTTGGAAAGTAGACACCCCAAGCTATTTGCTGAGAGGCAGGGGCGTTGCTAGGTCTACAAAAGATCTGGGGCTAGAGCCCATAGCAGCGTAGTAAAGAAAGTAAAGAAAGTCATACGCTTGGGCAAGCAAACACATGTATATACAGTAATATACGTGTGTGTGTGTACATATATCCCCAGAGAGCCCCCCACTTACATCAGGGTCCCCAGAGAGCCCCCCTTATATCAAGTTCCCCAGAGAGCCTCCTCCTTACATCAGAGTCCTCAGAGAGCCTCCCCCTTTCATCAGGGTACCCAGAGGGCCCCCCACTTACATTAGGGTCCCCAGAGAGCCTTTCCCTTGCATCAGGGTCCCCAGAGAGCCCCCCACTTACATAAGGGTCCCCAGAGAGCCTCCCCTCCCCTTGGGGACCCCTGTAGAGACTCGGGGCTATTGGCCCCAGATTCGGGGCTATAGCCCCAAAAGCCACCCCCTAGCGACGCCCCTGCTGAGAGGCATGTCGAGTCCATGGAATATTTTATATTGTGACACAAGTTGCGGGAAAGAGACAATTTTTTTTTTTTTTTTTTGCACAAAGTTGTCACTAAATGATATATTGCTCAAACATGCCATGGGAATATGTGAAAATACACCCCAAAATACATTCTGTTGCTTCTCCTGAGTACGGGGATACCACATGTGTGAGACTTTTTTGGAGCCTAGCCGCGTACGGGACCCCGAAAACCAAGCACCGCCTTCAGGCTTTCTAAGGCCGTAAATTTTTGATTTCACTCCTCACTACCTATCACAGTTTCGGAGGCCATGGAATGCCCAGGTGGCACAAAACCCCCCCAAATGACCCCATTTTGGAAAGTAGACACCCCAATATATTTGCTGACAGGTATAGTGAGTATTTTGCAGACCTCACTTTTTGTCACAAAGTTTTGAAAATTGAAAAAAGAAAAAAAAATGTTTTTCTTGTCTTTCTTTATTTTCAAAAACAAATGAGGTCTGCAAAATACTCACCATGCCTCTCAGCAAATAGCTTGGGGTGTCTACTTTCCAAAATGGGGTCATTTGGGGGGGTTTTGTGCCACCTGGGCATTCCATGGCCTCCGAAACTGTGATAGGCAGTGAAGAGTGAAATCAAAAATTTACGCCCTTAGAAAGCCTGAAGGCAGTGATTGGTTTTCGGGGCCCCGTACGCGGCTAGGCTCCCAAAAAGTCTCACACATGTGCTATCCCCATACTCAGGAGAAGTAGCTAAATGTATTTTGGAGTGCAATTCCACATATGCCCATGGCCTGTGTGAGCAATATATCATTTAGTGACAACTTTGTGCAAAAAAAAAAAATTTGTCACTTTCCCGCAACTTGTGTCAAAATATAAAACATTCCATGGACTCGACATGCCTCTCAGCAAATAGCTTGGGGTGTCTACTTTCCAAAATGGGGTCATTTGGGGGGGTTTTGTGCCATCTGGGCATTTTATGGCCTTCAAAACTGTGATAGGTAGTGAGGAGTAAAATCAAAAATGTACGCCCTTAGAAATCCTGAAGGCGGTGATTGGTTTTCGGGGCCCCGTACGCGGCTAGGCTCCCAAAAAGTCCCACACATGTGGGAGAAGCAGCTAAATGTATTTTGGGGTGCAATTCCACATATGCACATGGCCTGTGTGAGCAATATATCATTTAGTGACAACTTTTTGTAATTTTTTTTTTTTTTGTCATTATTCAATCACTTGGGACAAAAAAAATAAATATTCAATGGGTTCAACATGCCTCTCAGCAATTTCCTTGGGGTATCTACGTTCCAAAATGGGGTCATTTGTGGGGGTTTTGTACTGCCCTGCCATTTTAGCACCTCAAGAAATGACATAGGCAGTCATAAATTAAAGGCTGTGTAAATTCCAGAAAATGTACCCTAGTTTGTAGACGCTATAACTTTTGCGCAAACCAATAAATATATACTTATTGACATTTTTTTTACCAAAGACATGTGTCCGAATACATTTTGGCCTAAATGTATGACTAAAAGTGAGTTTATTGGATTTTTTTTAGAACAAAAAGTAGAAAATATCATTTTTTTTCAAAATTTTCGGTCTTTTTCCGTGTATAGCGCAAAAAATAAAAACGGCAGAGGTGATCAAATACCATCAAAAGAAAGCTCTATTTGTGGGAAGAAAAGGACGCAAAACTCGTTTGGGTACAGCATTGCATGACCGCGCAATTAGCAGTTAAAGCGACGCAGTGCCAAATTGTAAAAAGTGCTCTGGTCAGGAAGGGGGTAAATCCTTCTGGGGCTGAAGTGTTTAAATGAATTAAAATAAGTATTAATTGATTAGTGCTGTGTGCGTCCGGCCACACCCCCTCCTTCCCTTCATGCAGCAGGAACCGTCATCACTGAGAAATCCTCAGAAATGGAAGAAGTGTCTCGGATGTAACTCACCGTTAAGTAATGAAGTAGGTGACAATGTTATATATACAGAACAATGGCGGTAATACGGGGGGAGGGGGGTGATTTCAGGCACTGGGGGATCCCAGACATTATGATAAAGGGGGGTTCACAATACCCCCTTGTAGGACAGGTGGATGTCTGTATGAAAAGTGTATCAGCGAGTGTTATATGTATCTGAATATTGGCAACCTGGAAAAAAAATATATCCTGTTTGATACTAAATCAATCATTGGAGGGAAAAAAAATCTCTTTTTTGTTATGACTACAGGATCTATTTATAAAACATTTGATGTGTAAATTTCTCAGCATTCGCACAGCCATGAAGAATGACCCCCATAATGTGCTGAATATATATATTTATTTCCTGTGGTCGTCAGCTCCATCTAGTGGCCATAATGTGGCATTTTCCTTAGATACCTCAATCAGGAAAATACGGCATCATGGCCACTAGATGGAGCCGACTGTCATAGGGAATAAACACATTAGACACATTACAGGAATTATTCATTATTCATACACTCCCACAGAGATTCTTTTATATATATATATATATATATATATATATATATATATATATATATATATATATATACACGGACCCCCTATGTGTGCCTTTTAGGGCTATTTAAATATTGACGTAGGGGTGGCTCACTGGTCTTGCAGAGGAGGACGATCAAATATTGACATACATTGCAGGATTAAAGGGTTACTAAACCCTCGTTTGAAAAAAAAAACCACAAACAAACATACGTCATACTTACCTCCTCTGGGCAGTTGGTTTTGCACAGAGTGGCCCCGGCCCTCTTTTTCTGGGGTCCCTCAGCGGCGCTCCTCCTCTTCTTGAGTGCCCCAATCAGCAGGGACAGAGTTCTCCAATCAGCAATCAGCTCACCAATCAGCAGGGACAGAGTTCTCCAATCAGCAAGTATCTCTCTAATCAGCAGAGATAGAGCTCTCCAATCAGCAATCAGCTCTCCAATCAGCAGGGACAGAGCTCTCCAATCAGCAAGTATCTCTCTAATCAGCAGAGATAGAGCTCTCCAATCAGCAATCAGCTTTCCAATCAGCAGGAGTAGAGTTCTCCAATCAGCAATCGGCTCTCCAATCAGTTCTCCAATCAGCAATCGGCTCTCCAATCAGCAGGGCTAGCGCTCTCCAATCAGCATGCTCCCTATATACTGTATATGTATTTGTTAGATTCCAATGAAAGGTTAAGGTCGTGTCATTACATAATTCTCTTCTTGTCTTTGCAGGATCCAGGAACCAAACTGCCTAAACGTTCACGTCGTCAGGAGAAAAAGGTGATTATTCTGGATTTGAACGTATTTTTGGGGCTCCAGGTGGTCCTCTGCTGTAGTTGGGGGAGGAGGAAGGTGACGGGTTCCCTACCTAAGAGGAGACACCTCAGAAAAGAGCCCCTTGTGTGCCCCTCTGATCGGGGCCATCTTAAGAGCATTATAGGCCCCCCGGGCAATACAGTGCACTGGGGCCCTGTCTACACAATCACACACGAGAATAAAAATGCAAATTATCAATAAGGATATATTTATTGGTACTTCCAACAAAATCAGTGTTTAAACATTAACACAACGTTTGGACAATATAACACGAGTTTGATTGGCACAGTGGCTGCGTTTGATGGGCACAGTGGCAGCTTTGATGGGCACAGTGGCAGCTTTGATGGGCACAGTGGCAGCTTTTGATGGGCACAGTGGCAGCGTTTGATGGGCACAGTGGCAGCTTTGATGGGCACAGTGGCGGTGTTTGATGAGCACAGTGGCAGCTTTTGATGGGCACAGTGGCAGCTTTTGATGGGCACAGTGGCAGCATTTGATGGGCACAGTGGCAGCATTTGATGGGCACAGTGGCTGCGTTTAATGGGCACAGTGGCTGCGTTTGATGGGCACAGTGGCTGCTTTTGATGGACACAGTAGCTGTTTGATGGGCAGAGTGGCAGCTTTTGATGGGCACAGTGACAGCTTTTGATGGGCACAGTGGCAGCGTTTGATGGGCACAGTGGCTGCGTTTGATGGGCACAGTGGCAGCTTTTGATGGACACAGTGGCAGCTTTTTATGGGTACAATGGCTGTTTAATGGGCACAGTGGCAGCTTTGATGGGCATAGTGGCTGTGTTTGATAGGCACAGTGGCAGCTTTTGATGGGCACAGTGGCAGCGTTTGATGGGCACAGTGGCTGCGTTTGATGGGCACAGTGGCAGCTTTTGATGGACACAGTGGCAGCTTTTTATGGGCACAATGGCTGTTTGATGGGCACAGTGGCAGCTTTTGATGGACACAGTAGCTGTTTGATGGGCATAGTGGCTGTGTTTGATAGGCACAGTGGCAGCTTTTGATGGGCACAGTGGCAGCTTTTGATGGGCACAGTGGTAGCGTTTGATGGGCACAGTGGCTGCGTTTGATGGGCACAGTGGCAGCTTTTGATGGACACAGTGGCAGCTTTTTATGGGCACAGTGGCTGCGTTTGATGGGCATAGTGGCAGCTTTTGATGGGCACAGTAACAGCTTTTTATGGGCACAGTGGCAGCGTTTGATGGGTACAGTGGCTGCGTTTGATGGGCACAGTGGCAGCTTTTGATGGACACAGTGGCAGCTTTTTATGGGCACAATGGCTGTTTGATGGGCACAGTGGCAGCTTTTGATGGGCACAGTGGCAGCTTTTGATGGACACAGTGGCTGTTTGATGGGCACAGTGGCAGCTTTTGATGGGCACAGTGGCAGCTTTTGAGGGGCACAGACAGCGGCTGTGTTTGATGCACAACTTACTTGAACTTACTTAAGTGTTATGCCGCGTACACACGGTCGGACTTTCTATCCTACTTGGTCCGGCACACTTTCTGACGGACTTTGTCCGCCAGGTGCGCCGGACTTTAAAACGGACGGACTTGCCCACACACGACCGGACTTTGCGGCGGGCTAAGTCCGCCCGTTTTTCCGACGGACTTTCGCCGGAGTTACGGCGGACTTTCAGAATGAACGGACTTGCCCACACACGGACAAGTCCGTTCATTTTGAGGTGCGACGGGACTAGAAAAGGATGTCAATCTTGCCGCTTTTATCGGCGAGATTGACACCTTGCGAGCCCCGTCGCGGGGCATACCAGGCCCTTAGGTCTGGTATGGATTATAAAGGGAACCCCCTACGCCGAAAAAACGGCATGGGGTCCCCCCTAAAATCCATACCAGACCCCGATCCGAGCACGCAGCCTGGCCGGTCAGGAAAGGGGGTGGGGACGAGCGAGCGCCCCCCCCTCCTGAACCGTACCAGGCCGCATGCCCTCAACATGGGGGGTGGGTGCTTTGGGGGAGGGGGGCGCCCTGTGGGCCCCCCCCACCCCAAAGCACCTTGTCCCCATGTTGATGAGGACAAGGGCCTCTTCCCGACAACCCTGGCTGTTGGTTGTCGGGGTCTGCGGGCGGGGGGCTTATCGGAATCTGGGATATTTAATAAGGGGGCCCCCAGATCCCGGCCCCCCACCCTATGTGAATGAGTATGGGGTGATGTTGACCACGCCCCCTAAAACGTCACAGTCCCAGCATGCCCAGGGACTGTGACATCAAAAGGGGGCGGGGTCTCCGCCTATATAAGTCACAACGCAGCCCTCGGAGAGCAGTCCAGCCGGAGAGAGCCTCGTGTCAACATCTGGAGAAGAGAAGAGAAGAGAAGACCAGAAGCCCAGAAGTCCGGACCTCTGCTGGCAAGAGAGCTACCTGAAGACAGCAGAGGAGCCGGCCGAAGAACTGGAACACCGGGAGAAGAAAGCGGAGAAGAACCAACAGGACGCCGGGAGAAGATGAAGCGGAGGGACCCCCGAAGCCGGAAGAAGACCCCCGAAGCCGGAGGAAGATCCCCCCCCCGTAGCTGTTTAATAAAATATTTTAAAAACCTGTGTAGTGTGTTTTCTTACTTACACTTTTTCCCTAGGTGAATGGGTAGGGGTACCATGTACCCCATACTCATTCACATAGGGTGGGGGGCCGGGATCTGGGGGCCCCCTTATTAAAGGGGGCTCCCAGATTCCGATAAGCCCCCCGCCCGCAGACCCCGACAACCAACGGCCAGGTTTGTCGGGAAGAGGCCCTTGTCCTTATCAACATGGGGACAAGGTGCTTTGGGGTGGGGGGGTCCGCAGGGCGCCCCCCCTCCCCCAAAGCACCCACCCCCCATGTTGAGGGCATGCGGCCTGGTACGGTTCAGGAGGGGGGGGGCGCTCGCTCGTCCCCACCCCCTTTCCTGACCGGCCAGGCTGCGTGCTCGGATCGGGGTCTGGTATGGATTTTAGGGGGGACCCCACGCCGTTTTTTCGGCGTAGGGGGTTCCCTTTATAATCCATACCAGACCTAAGGGCCTGGTATGCTCCGCGCTCGCCGCAATAGGAAAATTTGTTTTTCCTATTGCAGTGAGCGCGAGATGCGATACCCTGCCCTCGCGTCGTATCTGGTCCGTCGGACCAGCACACAGACGAGCGGACTTTCCACCCGAAACTGAGTCCGACGGAAAGATTTAAAACTTGTTTCAAATCTAGGTCCGGCGGGCTTTTGGGAAAAAGTCCGCCGGAAAAGTCCGCCGGCGCCCACACACGGGCGGATTGTCCGGCACACTCTGGTCCGCCGGACCAAGTATGCCGGAAAGTCCGACCGTGTGTACGCGGCATTAGACTTACTTGAGGCCGCCGGCCTGGTGCAGTACAGTGTGTCACTCACAGCAGAGCAAGGCAGCGCCAGCTAACAAGGGTTGTCTTTCCGCTCCGCTCCCTCTCCACACTGCATGAAGAACATGGCAGAGGTGGGCAGAGCTTGTTCACTAGCCGATGGGGCGGCCACGGCCTCTGACTGACGTCACTGGTTGCTAGCTAGATGCCGGGCGGCTGGCGATTCTAGCAAGTGAGCAACCAGTGCAGTCAGTCAACTTAAGCAGCAGATTGCAGCGCTGAGGGTCGGCCCTGGATGGGGCCCTACAGGCAAGGGGGGCTCCTGGGCAACTGCCCAGCGTGCCCAGTGGAAAAAAAATGATACTGATACTGGTTTCACTTTATGACTAAAGCCTCCACATCCCCAACTTTAAAGCTAAGCCGCACTCAGCTGCAGGCCAACCCTCAACTATCTCTGACATAAGACAGACCCAACACCTCCCCCCTCCCCCACCACCCTACCTGGACCCTTCACAATATACTCAGAAGTCCTCGAAGGATATATAAAACCAAAACTTGTTTTTTTTTAGTTTTGCATGGAGTAAGAAAGAAGGGTTAGAACCTCTGTCAAGACAGTATTGCTCTTAATGAAATTATATAATAATATCTTATTACGTTGGTATAAAGTATGTGAATTATTAGCCCTGATGAAGGGAGGGGCAGATCCCAAAGCGTCTCACCTCTCCAGGAACCTTCTACAAACAATGGAACTCTATAAACAAAGCCGCAGTAAAGACACAGACACCGCCTCTCCCATTCCCTTTGTATGATGTCTGTGTCCCCGTGGGGGAGGACTCACCTCCTCTATTGATCACTATTGCAGATAGTGAGGGGGAAATCTGAAATGATGAGCTATCGGTGGAACAGGAATAGAGGGGAAATCTTCCACTGGGGACACCAGTTGTGGGAGGATTTTCCTCACTTCTGAGGGATGTTTCCTCACTTCCTGTTATGTGTACAGGACAGGAAGTGGAGGAAGATCTCCTTAATAAGTCACAGATGGCAATCCCCTCCAAAAAAAAACTATTAAACATTTGGCTTTTGATATTGTTTAACAATTATCTCCCATTTAATCTAACCCTGTCACATTTTCCTCCCCACATAACCTTTAAATGTGACCTGAACCCAACCCCCCCCCCCCCTATATCCTAACTTTAACTCTTCACTCTCCAACCCCTGATGAGTCTAACAGTGACCAAACCTGGATCCTAATCACCAACACTCACAGGTGTGCCCCCCCAAAGCTCAAACACATACGCATGTGTATATATACTGACGATGTCAGTAGAGCAGTGGCCGGAGTGAGTATTTTCTTATTTTTATTGGTTATTATTTTTTTACAATTTAGTTTTTTATCATTTAAAAAAAAAAAAAAATTAGGAGCCCTGTTAGGGGGATTTGGTGAAATATCAGGGGTCTAAACAGGGGGTAATCTGCACCACACTGGGCAATTAGGCCCACCTAATCACGTCTTCTTCGGAGGACGTGATGGCGAAACGCATCGAAGTGCGTGACCACGCAGCTCTCCTGTCAGCAAGTCTCAGTCTTCCCGGGTTCCATCGCAGCCAATACCATCTAGGAGGCGGGGAGAGTGACACACGCTGTGCCGTACAGATGTTTTATCCGTATGCTGTTTTATCTTGTGTTTCTTGTAAGCATATATTATCATGTGTGCGGGTGTCTTCCAAATAAAAAACTGTATTATGCTAAATCCATTAGAGCGCTGGGATCAGTGACACCTGGTGCTACTGAGACTTTTTTTCATCCTACAGGGGTGTTGGACAATATATTTATAGTCATTATTAATTGTTTGTTAGATGTTTGAGATCATCACATATATTTATATATATATATATATATATATATATATATATATATATATATATATATATTTGCACTTAACGCTGTCACTTTTTTTTTTTTATATTTTTTATTTTTGTTTGATAGAGTTTCCTCAATTTGATATTAGTTGGATGGTATCAATCATTAGAACCACTTTGGCACGGTCCCCTTCACTTCTCATTAAAACGTATAATAACTAGGGATGCACCAATACCTTTTTTTTTTACGAGTACCGATACTTTCTTTTTTAATACTCGCCGATACCGATTACCGATACCGATTACCGATACCGATTACCGATACCTACCGGCAACTGTATTGTTTTCACTTCAGCTGTCAGCAATGGTACAAAGCATTGAAAAGTTATTTACAAATTAAATAAATTGATTTTTTTTTCATTTTGTGCTTTTTCAATGTGAAATGTGTAAATATATGTTAATATATAATATATATATATATATATATATATATATGTGAAAATATTCACTAACAAAGCAAACAAAAAAAAAGGTTTAATTGTTTATCGTTTATAAAATAGACGCGAACGAAAAAAAAAGAAAAAAAAGCAGGAAAATAATATTAAATGGAGGAGAATAGGGAGTTAAAGGGGTTGTAAAGTCTCGTACATCCTATGCATTAAGGTGAAAAAACACCTGGTAGTCACCGCCCCCCCCCCCCCCCCGTTTTACTTACCTGAGCCCCGAATTTCCGGCGCCGTGTCCCCGCCCTCCCTCTCTCTACGGGTTCCTGGCTCTTGATTTACATAGATTGATAGCAGCGCAGTCATTGGCTCCCACTGCTGTCAATCAAATCCAATGACGCGGGTTCCAGGGGGCGGGATCGAGTCCTGCATTCGGCCTCTATGGACGCTGAATGCTGGACACGGGAGCGCGCCCGCAAGGTAACCCCCTCGGGAGAGCGCTTCTCCGAGGGGGGTTACCTGATGTGGGGAGGAGCAGCGAGAGCCGCCGGGGGACCCCAGAAGACGAGGATCGGGGGCCACACTGTGCAAAACGAGCTGCACAGGGGAGGTAAGTATAACATGTTTGTTATTTAACCACTTTACAACCGGCCCATAGCCGAATGACGGCAGCAGGGCGGTTGCTTAACTCTGGGATCACGTCATATGACGTCTTCCCAGAGTTCCCCTCTCGCGTGCCCTCTGGGGTGCGCACCTGAACACATCCGTGAGCGCCGCACAAATCCCGGTAAATTGCCGCTGAGCGCGGCCGTTTACCATGTGATCGCTCCGTCAAATGACGGAGCGATCACATGTAAACAAACCTACGTCATCTCATGACGCCGGTTCCTCTCCTCCCCTCCTGTGTACCGATCGGTACACTGTGAGCGGAGAGGGGGGTGGATGGATGGCAGTAGCGCTGTGGGCTGGTTGTGTAGTGCCCACAGCGCTAACCAGTGACATCCAGCCATCCATCCATCCATGCTCAGCCATCCCTAACGCTCTGCAATGCCCTGCAATACTCTGCAATGCCCCAGAATAATGTGCACTACTTTGCAATGCCCTGCAATACTCTGCAATGCCCCAGAACACTATGCAATACTCTGCAATACCCCCACAATACTCTACAATACCCCCACAATACTCTGCAATACCCCCGCAATACTGGCATGCAGAAGCGAACGCATACTTAAGTCCCACCCACATATAAAAACGGTGTTCAAACCACACATGTGAGGTATCGCTGCGATCGGTAGAGCGAGAGCAATAATTTTAGCCCTAGACCTCCTCTGTAACTCAAAACATGTAACCAGTAAAAAATTTTAAAGCGTCGCCTATGGGGATTTTTTAGTAGCGAAGTTTGGCGCCATTCCACAAGCGCGTGCAATTTTGAAAGGTGACATGTTGGGTATCTATTTACTCGGCGTAACTTCATATTATGCATAAACATTGGGCTAACTTTGCTGTTTTGTTTTTTTTTTAAGCACAAAACTGTTTTTTTTTCCAAAAAAAAAGCGTTCAAAAAATTGCTGCGCAAATACCATGCGAGATAAAAAGTTGCAATGACCGCCATTGTATTCTCTAGGGTCTTTGCCAAAAAAATATATATAATGTTTTGGGGTTCTATGTAATTTTCTAGCTAATAAATGAAGATTTTTACATGTAGGAGAGAAATGTCAGAATTGGCCTGGGTGCTCCAGAACGCCTGAAGGTGCTCCCTGCATGTTGGGCCTCTGTATGTGGCCAGGCTGTGTAAAAGACTCACACATGTGGTATCGCCATACTCGGGAGTAATAGCAGAATGTGTTTTGGGGTGTAATTTGTGGTATGCAAATGCAGTGTGTGAGAAATAACCTGATAATATGACAATTTTGTGAAAAAAAAAAGTAAAAAAAAAAACCTTGATTTTGCAAAGAATTGTGGGAAAAAATGTCTTCTTTCCAAAAAGGGGTCATTTGGGGGGGTATTTGTACTTTTCTGGCATGTTAGGGTCTCAAGAAATTAGATAGGCCGTCAGTACTTCAGGTGTGATCAATTTTCAGATATTGGCACCATAGCTTTTGGACTCTATAACTTTCACAAAGACCAAATAATATCCACCGATTTGGGTTATTTTTACCAAAGATATGTAGCGGTATAAATTTTGCCCAAAATATATGAAGAAAAATGACTAATTTGCAAAATTTTATAACAGAAACTAAGAAAAATGCATTTTTTTACAGATTTTTCGGTCTTTTTTCTTTTATAGCGCAAAAAAATAAAGAACCCAGCGGTGATTAATTACCACCAAAAAAAAGCTAAATTTGTGTGAAAAAAGGACAAAAATTTCATATAGATACAGTGTTGCATGACTGAGTAATTGTCATTCAAAATGTGAGAGCACCAAAAGCTGAAAATTGGTCTGGTTATTAAGGGGGTTTAAGTGCCCAGTGGTCAAGTGGTTAAAAAATTTAAAAATGATCCTTTAGTATCACTTACATTAAGGCTGATTAGAGTAAATTAAGCTTTAATAAGGGGTTAAACAGAGGAACATTTGTTCATCCCTTTGATCTGCAGATGAAGACACAGAAAGATACAAAAAGAAACAATGTTTCTTTTTATTTTAGTGGCTGAGCAATGTTGTTAATAAACATAGTTACATAGTAGGTGAGGTTGAAAAAAGACACAAATCCATCAACTCCAACCTATGTGTGTGATTATGTGTCAGTATTACATTGTATATCCCTGTATGTTGCGGTCATTCAGGTGATTATCTAATAGTTTCTTAAAACTATCAATGCTCCCTGCTGAGACCACCGCCTGTGGAAGGGAATTCCACATCCTTGCCGCTCTTACAGTAAAGAACCCTCTACCTAGTTTAAGGTGAACATTGCTGGCTTTTTTTTTTGACAGCTCCAATTACCGGACTTCTTTAACACTTCAGCTGTCAACAGGGGAGACCCGCCGACAGCTCACAGAACTGAGTCTGAAAGTATCGGTTTCAGGTATCGGTCCATTTGCACGAGTTCCGATACTTGTGCAAATACTCCGTATTGGTGCAACCCCAATAATAACTGATATTTGTAGCGCCGGGGGGTGACGCCGTATTGCTCAGTGGTTGGTAGCAAATTCATTTTTAGATCATGAGAAAAAAAAATCAGACTGTCTGATCAATGGATATATTTCTACTTTCTTTTTTTTTTTTTTTTTTTATTTAAATGAATTAAAATAAGTATTAATTGAGAAGTGCTGTGTGCGTCCGGCCTCACCCCCTTCTTCCCTTCTTGCAGCAGGAACCGTCATCACCGAGCAATCCTCAGAAACGGAAGCCGTGTCCCGGATGTTTCTCACCGTTAATTGTCAAAGTAGGTGACAATGTTATATATACAGAACAATGGCGGTAATACGGGGGAGGGGTGATTTCAGGCACTGGGGGATCCCAGGTGTTATAATAAAGGGGGGTTCACAATACCACCTTGTAGGACAGGTGGATGTCTGTATGAAAAGTGTATCAGCGAGTGTTATATGTGTCTGAATATTGGCAACCTGGAAAAAAATATATCCTGTTTGATACTAAATCAATCATTGGAGGAAAAAAAAAATCTCTTTTTTGTTATGACTATAGGATCTATTTATAAAACATTTGATGTGTAAATTTCTCAGCATTCGCACAGCCATGAAGAATGACCCCCATAATGTGCTGAATATTATATATTTATTTCCTGTGGTCGTCAGCTCCATCTAGTGGCCATAATGTGGCATTTTTCTTAGATACCTCAATCAGGAAAATACGGCATTATGGCCACTAGATGGAGCTGACTGTCATAGGAAATAAACACATTAGACACATTACAGGAATTATTCATTATTCATACACTCACACAGAGATTCTTTTATATATATATATATATATATATACACGGACCCCCTATGTGTGCCTTTTTAGAGCTATTTAAATATTGACTTATAAATCCAAAACTGGCTTAGAGGCGCTCGCGGGTCTTGCAGAGGAGGAAGATCGAATATTGACATATATTGCCGGATTAAACAACCCAATTAGATTTAATGTTCAACAGAACATTTGGGTTAAATTAACCGAATACATTCCAGGTTTTACAGTTTGTCCTCTTTACAAACCAGCCACATCCTTCTATGAGAAGCCTGTTACCCTGCCAGCATGCTGTAGAGGAGGAGATTTGCTCTCTGTGTGGAAGCAGTGGTCTCTCTGCAGAGGTCTGACACGCCCCCTGCTGAGTTAGGCTAGAGCCCTCCAATCAGCAACTGGCTGTTCAATCAGCGGGGCTAGAGCTCTCCAATCAGCAATCGGCTCTCCAATCAGCAGTGGTGGAGCTCTCCAACTAGTGATCGGCTCTCCAACTAGTGATCGGCTCTCCAACTAGTGATCGGCTCTCCAATCAGCAATCAACCTTCCATTCCGTAGGGATAGAGCTCTCTGATCAGCAACTGGCTTTCCAATCAGCAGGAATAGAGCTCGCCAACCAGCAATCAGCTCTCCAATCAGCAATCAGTTTTCTAATCAGCAGGGCTAGCGCTCTCCAATCAGCATGCTCCCTATATACTGTATATGTATTTGTTAGATTCCAATGAAAGGTTGAGGTCGTGTCATTACATAATTCTGTTCTTGTCTTTGCAGGTTCCAATCAGACTGCCTAAACGTTCACGCCGCCAGGTGGAAAAGGTGATTATTATGGATTTCAACTTATTTTTGTTGGTGGAGGAGGAAGGTGACGGGTTCATTACCTAAGAGGAGACACCACAAAATGCTAAGAAAAGAGTCCCTTGTGTGCCCCTCTGATACTGGTTTCACTTTATGACTAAAGCCTCCTGTCAGAAACCATGAAATCAGACCGAGACAGAAGTACAGTTAAATCACACTTGTTTAATAATAAAAGTAAATAGAACAAACATAGTCAAAACATAGCCAGAGTTCAGTAACCGGAATGGATAGTCAGACAAGCCAAACATCAGGGAGCCGGAGATAAGCGTAGTAAAACAGCAGGCAGGATCTGGAGCCAGAAGGGATGTCAGCCAAGCAAGTCTTTAACACGAATGCAGGAGATAGTCTCTGTGATGTTGACCAAGGAGAAGGCAGAGATCCTCTGGACTGGACGGCTTAAGTAGGCAGGACTGACGAGCAGGATATCATCAACAGGTGAGTCACTGTGGCGAGATGAGAGCTGGCAATTAGCCGACAGCTGAGCGGCCAGCTCAGAGAAGGAAGGGCTGAGCCCAAACCTGGCACCTCCACATCCCTAACTTTAAAGCTAAGCCGCACTCAGCTGCAGGCCAACCCTCAACTATCTCTGACATAAGACAGACCCAACACCTCCCCCCTCCCCCACCACCCTACCTGGACCCTTCACAATGAACTCAGAAGTCCTTGAAGGATATATAAAACCAAAACTTGTTGTTGTTTAGTTTTGCATGGAGTAAGAAAGAAGGGTTAGAACCCCTGTCAGGCCAGTATTGCTCCTAATGAAATTATATATTAATATCTTATTACGTTGATATAAAGTATGTGAATTATTAGCCCTGATGAAGGGAGGGGTGGATCCCAAAGCGTGTCACCTCTCCAGGAACCTTCCACAAACAATGGAACTCTATAAACAAAGCCACAGTAAAGACACAGACACCGCCTCTCCCATTCCCTTTGTATGAGGTCTTTGTCCCCGTGAGGGAGGACTCACCTCCTCTATTGATCACTATTGGAAATAGTGAGGGGGAAAATCTGAAATGATGAGCTGTCAATTGAACAGGACTAGAGGGGAAATCTTCCACTGGGGACACCAGTTGTGGGAGGATTTTCCTCACTTCTGAGGAATGTTCTCTCACTTCCTGTTATGTGTACAGGACAGGAAGTGGAGGAAATCTCCCTAATAAGTCACAGTTGGTAAAAACCCTTCTCTAGTCTATCAATCACCCCCAAAAAAAACAATTAAACATTTGGCTTTTGATATTGTTTAACAATTATCTCCCATTTAATCCAACCCTGGCACATTTTCCTCCCACCATAACCTTTAAATGTGACCTGAACCCAAACCCCACCCCCCCTTATATCCTAACTTTAACTCTCCAACTCCTGAGTCTAACAGTGACCAAACCTGGATCCTAATCACCAACACTCACAGGTGTGCCCCCCAAAGCTCAAACACATACGCATGTGTATATATACTGATGATGTCAGTAGAGCAGTGGGCGGAGTCAGTATTTTCTTATTTTTATTTTTTATTATTTTTTTACAATTTTGTTTTTTACCATTTAAAAAAAAAAAAAAATTCAGGAGCCCTGTTAGGGGGATTTGGTGAAATATCAGGGGTCTAAACAGGGGGAAATCTGCACCACACTGGGCAATTAGGCCCACCTAATCACGTCTTCTTCGGAGGACATGATGACGAAACGCGTTAGTGCGTGACCACGCGGCTGTCCTGTCAGTCAGTCTCAGTGCGCGTCTTCCCGGGTTCCATCGCAGCCAATACCATCTAGGAGGCGGGGAGAGTGACACACGCTGTGCCGTACAGATGTTTTATCCGTATGCTGTTTTATCTTGTGTTTCTTGTAAGCATATATTATCATGTGTGCGGGTGTCTTCCAAATAAAAAACTGTATTATGCTAAATCCATTAGAGGGATTAGGGATCAGTGACACCTGGTGCTACTGAGACTTTTTTTCATCCTACAGGGGTGTTGGACAATATATTTATTATTAATTGTTTGTTAGATGTTTGAGATCATCACATATATTTATATATATATATTTGCACTTAACGCTGTCACTTTTTTTTTTTTTTTATATTTTTTATTTTTGTTTGATAGTTTCCTCAATTTGATATTAGTTGGATGGTATCAATCATTAGAACCACTTTGGCGCGGTCCCCTTCACTTCTCATGAAAACGTATAATAACTAGGGGTGCACCGACACCATTTTACAAGTACCGATACTTTCTTTTTTAATACTCGCCGATACCGATTACCGATACCGATTACCGATACCGATTACCGATACCTACCGGCAACTGTGTTGTTTTCACTTCAGCTGTCAGCAATGGTACAAAGCATTGAAAAGTTATTTACAAATTAAATAAATTGATTTTTTTTTTCATTTTGTGCTTTTTCAATGTGAAATGTGTAAATATATGTTAATATATATAAATATATATATATATATATGTGTGTGAAAATATTCACTAACAAAGCAAACAAAAAAAAGGTTTAATTGTTTATCGTTTATAAAATAGACGTGAACGAAAAAAAAAAAAAAAAAAAAGCAGGAAAATAATAATTAAATGGAGGAGAATAGGGAGTTAAAGGGGTTGTAAAGTCTCGTACATCCTATGCATTAAGGTGAAAAAACACCTGACAGTCACCACCCCCCCCCCAGCCCCCCCGTTTTACTTACCTGAGCCCCGAATTTCCATCGGCGTGTCCCCGCCCTCCCTCTCTCTACGGGTTCCTGGCTCTTGATTGGATAGATTGATAGCAGCGCAGTCATTGGCTCCCACTGCTGTCAATCAAATCCAATGACGTGGGTTCCAGGGGCGGGGCCGAGTCCTGCATTCACCCTCTATGGACGCTGAATGTTGGACTCAGGAGCGTGCCCGCAAGGTAACCCCCTCGGGAGAGCGCTTCTCCAAGGGGGGTTATCTGATGTGGGGAGGAGCAGCGAGAGCCGCCGGGTACCCCAGAAGATGAGGATCGGGGCCACTCTGTGCAAAACGAGTTGCACAGTGGAGGTAAGTATAACATGTTTGTTATTTAAAAAAAATAAAAAACGATCCTTCAGTATCACTTACATTAAGGCTGATTAGAGTAAATGAAGGGTTAATAAGGGGTTAAGCAGAGGAACATTTGTTCATCCCTTTGATCTGCAGATGAAGAAACAGAAAGATACAAAAAGAAACAATGTTTCTTTTTATTTTAGTGGCTGAGCAATGTTGTTAATAAACATAGTTACATAGTAAATGAGGTTGAAAAAAGACACAAATCCATCAACTCCAACCTATGTGTGTGATTATGTGTCAGTATTACATTGTATATCCCTGTATGTTGCGGTCATTCAGGTGATTATCTAATAGTTTCTTGAAGCTATCAATGCTCCCCGCTGAGACCACCGCCTGTGGAAGGGAATTCCACATCCTTGCCGCTCTTACAGTAAAGAACCCTCTACGTAGTTTAAAGTGAACATTGCTGGCTTCTTTTTTTTTGACAGCTCCAATTACCGGACTTCTTTAACACTTCAGCTGTCAACAGGGGAGACCCGCTGACAGCTCACAGAGCCGAGTCTGAAAGTATCAGTTTCAGGTATTGTTGCATTTGCACGAGTTCCGATACTTGTGCAAATACTCGGTATTGGTGCAACCCCAATAATAACTGATATTTGTAGCGCCGGGGGGTGACGCCGTATTGCTCAGTGGTTGGTAGCAAATTCATTTTTAGATCATGAGAAAAAAAAAATCAGACTGTCTGATCAATGGATATATTTCTACTTTCTTTTTTATTATTTTTTTTTAATTTAAATTAATTAAAATAAGTATTAATTGATTAGTGCTATGTGCGTCCGGCCTCACCCCCTCCTTCCCTTCTTGTAGCAGGAACCGTCATCACCGAATAATCCTCCAAAACGGAAGCCGTGTCCCGGATGTTTCTCATCGTTAATTGTCAAAGTAGGTGACAATGTAATATATACAGAACAATGGCGGTAATACGGGGGAGGGGTGATTTCAGGCACTGGGGGATCCCAGGTGTTATAATAAAGGGGGGTTCACAATACCACCTTGTAGGACAGGTGGATGTCTGTATGAAAAGTGTATCAGCGAGTGTTATATGTGTCTGAATATTGGCAACCTGGAAAAAAAATATATATCCTGTTTGATACTAAATCAATCATTGGAGGAAAAAAAAATCTCTTTTTATGACTATAGGACCTATTTATAAAACATTTGATGTGTAAATTTCTCAGCATTCGCACAGCCATGAAGAATGACCCCCATAATGTGCTGAATATATATATTTATTTCCTATGGTCATCAGCTCCATCTAGTGGCCATAATGTGGCATTTTTCTTAGATACCTCAATCAGGAAAATACTGCATTATGGCCACTAGATGGAGCCGACTGTCATAGGGAATAAACACATTAGACACATTACAGGAATTATTCATTATTCATACACTCCTACAGAGATTTTTATTTTTTTATATACACGGACCCCCTATGTGTGCCTTTTTAGGGCTATTTAAATATTGACTTATAAATCCAAAACTGGCTTAGAGGCGCTCGCGGGTCTTGCAGAGGAGGAAGATCGAATATTGACATATATTGCCGGATTAAACAACCCAATTAGATTTAATGTTCAACAGAACATTTGGGGTAAATTAACCGAATACATTTCAGGTTTTACAGTTTGTCCTCTTTACAAACCAGCCACATCCTTCTATGAGAAGCCTGTTACCCTCCCAGCATGCTGTAGAGGAGGAGATTTGCTCTCTGTGTGGAAGCAGTGGTCTCTCTGCAGAGGTCTGACGCGCCCCCTGCTGAGTTAGGCTAGAGCCCTCCAATCAGCAACTGGCTTTCCAATCAGCAGGGATAGATTTCTCCAATTAGCAATCGGCTCTCCAATCAGCAGTGGTAGAGCTCTCCAATCAGCAAGCGGCTCTCCAATCAACAATCAACCCATTCAGCAGGAGTAGAGCTCGCCAATCAGCATTCAGCTCTCCAATCAGCAATCAGCTCTCCAATCAGCTATCAAATGAGCAATCAGCTTTCTAATCAGCAGGGCTAGCGCTCTCCAATCAGCTCTCCAATCAGCATGCTCCCTATATACTGTATATGTATTTGTTAGATTCCAATGAAAGGTTGAGGTTGTGTCATTACATAATTCTCTTCTTGTCTTTGCAGGATCCAATCAGACTGCCTAAACGTTCACGCCGCCAGGGGGAAAAGGTGATTATTATGGATTTCAACGTATTTTTGGGGCTCCAGGTGGTCCTCTGCTGTAGTTGGGGGAGGAGGAAGGTGACGGGTTCCCTACCTAAGAGGAGAAACCATGAAATGCCTCAGAAAAGAGTCCCTTGTGTGCCCCTCTGATACTGGTTTCACTTTATGACTAAAAGCCACCACATCCCCAACTTTAAAGCTAAGCCGCACTCAGCTGCAGACCAACCCTCAACTATCTCTGACATAAGACAGACCCAACACCTCCCCCCTCCCCCACCACCCTACCTGGACCCTTCACAATGAACTCAGAAGTCCTTGAAGGATATATAAAACCAAAACTTGTTGTTTAGTTTTGCATGGAGTAAGAAAGAAGGGTTAGAACCCCTGTCAGGCCAGTATTGCTCTTAATGAAATTATATAATAATATCTTATTACGTTGATATAAAATATGTGAATTATTAGCCCTGATGAAGGGAGGGGCAGATCCCGAAGCGTCTCACCTCTCCAGGAACCTTCCACAAACAATGGAACTCTGTAAACAAAGCCGCAGTAAAGACACAGACACCGCCTCTCCCATTCCCTTTGTATGATGTCTGTGTCCCTGTGAGGGAGGACTCACCTCCTCTATTGATCACTATTACAGATAGTGAGGGGGGAAATCTATAATGATGAGCTGTCGATTGAACAGGAATAGAGGGGAAATCTTCCACTGGGGACACCAGTTGTGGGAGGATTTTCCTCACTTCTGAGGGATGTTCTCTCACTTCCTGTTATGTGTACAGGACAGGAAGTGGAGCAAAATCTCCCTAATAAATCACAGATGGTAAAAACCCTTCTCTAGTCTATCAACCCCCCCCCCCCCCTCAAAACAATTAAACATTTGGCTTTTGATATTGTTTGACAATTATCTCCCATTTAATCTAACTCTGGCACAGTTTCCTCCCCTGATAACCTTTAAATGTGACCTGAACCTGAAATCTTCCTAATAAGTCACAGATGGCAAAAACCCTTCTCTAGTCTATCACACATGGGGACAGCAGATATACCAGTTTTGGCTTGTATGGGATGAGATGAATGTTGTGGAGATGTTTCAAGTATAGGGGGAGGGGGGACAGCAAATGTACCAGTTTGGGTTGCAAAGGATGAGATGAATGTGTTGTCGATGTCTCAAGGATGGGAAGGGACATCAGATGTACCAATTTTGGTTTTTAGAGGATGAGATGAATGTAGTCGCAATGTCTCAAGGATGCTGAGACAGCAGATGTACCACTTTGGGGTTGTAGAGGATGAGATGAATGTGGTGGCAAGGTCTCAGGATGGGGGGGAAGCAGATGTACCAGTTTTGGGTTTTAGAGGATGAGATGAATGTAGTCGCAATGTCTCAAGGATGCTGAGACAGCAGATGTACCAGTTTGGGTTGTAAAGGATGAGATGAATGTGGTGATGAGGTCTTGGGCACGAAAAGACAGCAGATGTACCATTTTTGCTTGTAGAGGATGAGATGAATATGGTGTCAATATCTCAAGGATGGGAGGGGACAGCAGATGTACCAGTTTGGGGTGTAGAGGAAGAGATGAATGTGGTGTTGATGTCTCGAGGATGGGAGGGGACAGCAGATGTACCAGTTTGGGTTGTAGAGAATGAGATGAATATGGTGGCAATGTCTCGCGGATGGGAGGGGACAATAAATGTACCAGTTTTGGTTGTAGAGGATAAAATAAATATAGGGATGAGGTCTCAAGGATGGGGAGCACAGCTTATGTACCAGTTTGGGTTTTACAGAATGAGATGAATGTGGTGGCGAGGATTTAGGGATGGGGAAGACAGCAGATATACCAGTTTGGGTTATGAAGGATGAGATGAATGTGGTGTCAATGTCTTAATGATGGGAGGGGACAGCATATGTAACAGGTTGGGTTTTACAGAATGAGATGAATGTGGTAGTGAGGATTCAGGGATAGGGAAGACAGCAGATGTACCATTTTTGGGTTGTAGAGGAAGAAATGAATGTGGTATTTATGTCTCGAGGATGGGAGGGGACAGCAGATGTACCAGTTTGGGTTATAAAGGATGAGATGAATGTGGTGGCGAGGATTTAGGGATGGGGAAGACAGCAGATATACCAGTTTGGGTTATAAAGGATGAGATGAATGTGGTGGCGAGGATTTAGGGATGGGGAAGACAGCAGATATACCAGTTTGGGTTATAAAGGATGAGATGAATGTGGTGGCGAGGATTTAGGGATGGGGAAGACAGCAGATATACCAGTTTGGGTTATAAAGGATGAGATGAATGTGGTGTCAATGTCTTAATGATGGGAGGGGACAGCATATGTAACAGTTTGGGTTTTACAGAATGAGATAAATGTGGTGGCGAAGATTAAGGGATGGGGAAGACAGCAGATATACCAGTTTAGGTTATAAAGGATGAGATGAATGTGGTGTTGATGTCTCGAGGATTGGAGGGGACAGTGGATGTAACAGGTTGGGTTTTACAGAATGAGATAAATGTGGTGGTGAGGATTCAGGGATAGGGAAGACAGCAGATGTACCATTTTTGGTTGTAGAGGAGGAGATGAATGTGGTGTTGATGTCTCGAGGATGGGAGGGGACAGCAGATGTACCAGTTTGGGTTGTAGAGGAGGAGATGAATATGGTGGTGAGCAGGGGCGAAGATAAGGGGGGGTCAGGGGTGTTCAAACACCCAGACAATCCTGGCAAAATGTCCAGACAGTGTCCCTGCTGTTTAGCATCAGGACAGTAGAAGCAATCAGAGTTTCGGAGTGTAGCAGCCAGCCCCCCTTCTATTGTGCCCCATCTCCTCAGTTTAATAAGGGGTCCCCCTTAAAAGCATGAATATACTGTGAGGTCTCAGATGCCGGCAATTGGCAGTGCATGGTTGAGGGAACTCTCAGACTCCTCCTCGAGGTATCATATGACACAGCCGAATGGAGACTGGGGATGCAGAAGTTTTCCTTCTGTGCCGTGCTGAATCTGAGGTCTGGTAAGTGGGGAGGCGTCAATTTTCTGTTTTGGGAAGGAGGAAGTGAGATTTCCAGTCTGGGGGAGTTTCTTTTGGTGGGGGGGTTAAGGAAAGGGGGGGTGGGTTATCTTTTGGATAAGGGGGGGAGTTTCTTGTAGAGAAGTTTACAGGGGGTGGTTAATGGCAGGGATTTGCTTCTGGGAGGGAGTTTGATTGGATGAAAGGAGATTTTCTTCATAATTATGAATCTTTGCTGGGGGAGAGGAGAGCGTGTGGACTGAGGGAGATATTTTTGCTTTGCGGGGTCGGTTTAGAGACAGGGGGTTTAATTTTTGGGGGGACATTTGAGGGAGGGAGATATTTTACAATGGGAATCTTTGGGAGGGAGGGTTCTTAGGAGGGAGAGGGGGATTTTTTTTTCTGTTAAAAGAGATGTTTTTTTTTTTAAATTATACTTACCCAGGTGGATGGAGCATCGATCCAATGTTGCATCTGTCCCCAGCTGCTTCTAAGACCAACAACAGAGCGATCAAAGACCGCTGATCACTCAGTTCTCAGCCTTCAGTGAGCGAGCTGCTGGTCCAGGCATCTGGGTGAATCCTGACTTTAAAGTTAGGATCTTTCCACAGCCTGGGCCTGCTGAGTGATGTCAGCTGACAACGGGCTATAGCTGGCTGTCAGCTAAAAATGGGTCACAAAAGTGCAGAACGAACTGCGCTTCTCCCCTCCAAAAGAAGTACAACCAAGCGGTATGCCGTCCCTTCAGAGCTCATGCACCGGTGACATCACCGGCTGCTTTCCATGTGAATATCTCCTAAACACCACAAACACCACAAGTTTAGGAGATATTCACTATACCTACAGATAAGCGTTATTATAGGCTTACTTGTAGGTACAAGTTCAGAAGCTGGGTTTACTACAGTTTAAATCGGAGTTCCCACTGTTACATTTTTTTTTTTTTAATATCCATATATTTTGTTTATAATGGATATTTAAAGCACTCACGTTTGTGTTACTAATCGGCGTTCGATTGACAATTTTAGAGAGTAGTATATCTTATATTCCTGTTTTGTACAAGTTTCTATAGTGCTTGTGGGCACGTGAAGCCCACAAGCACTATCTTCCGGGCTCTGGTGCAGCTGAGCGACCAGCATGTACCGCCCGTTCTCGCGCAGCGCCGTACACTTCTGACGTTGCCATCACAACGGGCGTCGTCGTCGGAAGAAGCCCTCGGCGCTGCCCGGAGACTCCTGGGAAATGATGACAGACATCTCCCGGGAGCACTAGCGAGCTCGGGCACCGAGGGAAGTGACGTCAGGTGCCAGGGAGAGGAAGAGGCAGATTACGAGGGACCCCCTAGCAACAGACCAGAAAGGTGAGTACATTTTTTTTTTCCCCCAAAGGTTGTTATTTAGATTTAATGCTGCTGAATAAATGTAAAAAAAAAAATTATGGCTGGAACTCCGCTTTAAGACTGAATAAAAGCCAACCATATTGACCAGGTCCAAAGGGCACCATCCTGTGGTAGGCAGTGCACAATCTTTTTTAATTTTTTTCATCTCTTAAAACATTTCATAAAATTTTTTAGGACACATTTTTTTTTAAGGTTTAAATAAATCACTGAATTTACTGCCCGCCACAATATGTTGCCCCTTGCACCTGCTCAACTTGCACAGTAAGGTTAGCTAAAATCCAGTCTTGGGTGCCATTCATACATCCTACATGACCATGGTGCAGCAAGTGTACTGCAATTACCTGCAGCCGGGATCTCAGATGTTCTAATGTCTGCTCAGCCTGTACACCTGAGTGATGGGCTGAAAAGAGCCAAGGCTATCTGCTGCTGTAAACACGTATCCACCCAGGGGCAGACTGACAACTCATGGGGCCCCTGGGCAATAGGATATTATGGGGCCCCCGGGCAATAGGAGAAGATTATGGGGCCCCCGGGCAATAGGATATTATGGGGCCCCCAGGCAATAGATTATGGGGCCACACAGTATACACACACACACATACAGTATACACACACAGACACACAATATACACACACAGAACACACATACACACACTGAAAAGGTACTGGAGAGGTGGGGCAGCTATAATCTTGGGATTTTAAAAAAAAAACACAGATTTATACATACTGTCCCTGGTTTTATTGAGGCTGGCGACCCTGATGGGGCCCCTTAGTGGCATGGGGCCCTTGGGCAGTGCCCGAGTGCCGGAATGGTCAGTCCGCCCCTGTATCCACCTGTATCTGCACATCCAGTGGTGACCTGCAGGTAAGGATACATTTTTGACCTGCAGGGTCAGAAATTTGTCCCTAACAGCCGGTGACCACTGTGACCCACGGATTAATGTGTGGGGAGTAATGTAGAGGATAACGAATGTGCTGCAGGAGTGCCGGCGAGGGATGGAGCTCATCCCAGCTCCTGCAGTCACTGAAGGGAAGAGGGAAAAAAAATCCCTGGTGCCACACGGAGTCCTATAGTAATGTAGTAGTGATGGGAGAGGCCTCAGCCCGGGTTCCCACCAGGCCACACCCCAACATGTTTTGCTTTGTCCCCCTTAAATATGGGGGACCCCTGGATGTACAGATACATGATAACAGCAGTGGCTCTTTTCAGCCCATCACTCAGGTGAACAGGCTGAGCAGCTGACAAAAATTGGAACATCTGGGATCCTGGCTGTAGGTATTCATGGTATATTTGCCATGGCCATTTAGAACATATGAATGAGATCCAAAGCCTGGTTCACAGTTCAACCCAGCGGGCTGAAGGAAAAAAAAACTAGGGAGCTTAGGAGCAGCTCGCTGTACTAATGAGTACACTACCGCCCCACAACTGTGTGCATTGCGTTCTCTTCAGTAGAATGGGGATCATTTTTTCTGTGCTCCATTGCAAAGTCTCATGGCCCCACTCTGCTGTCACATGTTTTTACCGTACCTCCCCCAACATAAAAGTGTAAATGATGCCTTTAAGTTTGAAAGACCTGAACCTCCCCCAGGAAAAAAAAAAAGATCTACGGCCCTGGTGGTGAGGTCTCAAGGACGGGGAGGGCAGCAGATATCCCAGTTTGAGTTGTAGAGGATGGGAAGAATGTGGTGCTGATGTCTCGGAGGTAGGAGGGGAGAGCAGATGTACCAGTTTGTGTTGTAGAGGATGAGATGAATGTGGTGGCGAGGGGTTGAGGATTGGGGGGGCAGCAGATGTGCCCATTTGGGTTGTAGAGGATGAGATGAATATGGTGGTGAGGTCTCAAGGAAGGGGAGGATAGCAGATATCCCAGTTTGGGTTGTAGAGGATGAGATGAATGTGTCGGCAAGGTGTTGAGGATGGGAGGGGACAGCAGATGTGCCCGTTTGGGTTGTAGAGGATGGGATGAATGTGACGGCAAGGTGTCGAGGATGCGAGGGGACAGCAGATGTGCCGTTTGGGTTGTAGAGGATGAGATGAATGTGGTGGCAAGGTCTCGAGGATTGGGGGGGCAGCAAATGTGCCCATTTGGGTTGTAGAGGAGGAGATGAATATGGTGGTGAGGTCTCAAGGAAGGTGAGGACAGCAGATATCCCAGTTTGGGTTGTAGAGGATGAGATGAATGTGGTGGCAAGGTCTTGAGGATTGGGGGGCAGCAGATGTGCCGTTTGGGTTGTAGAGGATGAGATGAATGTGGTAGCAAGGTCTCGAGGATTGGGGGGGCAGCAGATGTGCCCGTTTGGGTTGTAGAGGATGAGATGAATGTGGTGGCAAGGTCTCGAGGATTGGGGGGGCAGCAGATGTGCCGTTTGGGTTGTAGAGGATGAGATGAATGTGGTAGCAAGGTCTCGAGGATTGGGGGGGCAGCAGATGTGCCGTTTGGGTTGTAGAGGATGAGATGAATGTGGTGGCAAGGTCTCGAGGATTGGAGGGGCAGCAGATGTGCCGTTTGGGTTGTAGAGGATGAGATGAATGTGGTGGCAAGGTCTTGAGGATTGGGGGGCAGCAGATGTGCCGTTTGGGTTGTAGAGGATGAGATGAATGTGGTGGCAAGGTCTCGAGGATTGGAGGGGCAGCAGATGTGCCGTTTGGGTTGTAGAGGATGAGATGAATGTGGTGGCAAGGTCTCGAGGATTGGGGGGGCAGCAGATGTGCCTGTTTGGGTTGTAGAGGATGAGATGAATGTGGAGATGAGGTCTCAAGGACGGGAGGGGACAGCAGATGCTGGGAGTGGAGCCATTCCAGGATTACATAGAACTTTCCACATTCTGAAGGAATTATTATGGAATTTGGTGGGTGAGCACAGTTGGTGACAATTAGCTTGATGCCTTTGTTTTATAACACAAAGCATTGGACAGGGATTATGCAAACCCACCAATCCCCCCCTCCCTTAACATTATAAAATAAAATGAATAATAATAAAACACAAAACACATGAATGTTCTACAATGAGTGTCTGCTGCTCTTTACAGGGGGATAAAATAATTTAACAAAAAGCTTCTAAAGCTAAAGCTTTTGTTTTTTTTGTTTTTTTCACGGTCAAAAATCTAATTTTATTGATAAAGAAAAAAACATGGTACAAGACAGAAATATAAATGGTATGCCTTACAGGTCATATATGGAGGGCAGAACTACTAGAATACAGGTGATAGTTATAGTCCAAATTTAAAATCTTGTCATCAAAGCAAAATTAACCTTCTATAGTTTATACTTTAAATGAATCAGAATAAATCTCCAGCAAAGAACATCATTTACAAGGAGGGGTATGAATTAGTGGGGGGGGGGGAGGGGAGGGGAAACAAGGGGGGGGAACGTTTCAGACAACAGGTGTACACACGTTCCATCATGCTGTTCAAACATGTCCCTCATAAAACCTTAAGCTGTCCAAGGTGACCAAATACCCTCAAACTTCTTGGGGCACTTTCTATTCAAATATGTGATTTTATAGAGTGGGAGAGCTTTGTTGATAGTTTCTTCCCAAAGCATTATGGTGGGGGGGGATGTAGAGGTCCACTTAAGGAGAATCGTTTTCTTTGCATAGTAGAGTAAAAAGGCAATGAGGAGTTTAGTATAACGTGGCCTTTGATCATCTTCCTGTACACCTAGCAGTGCCAACTCCGGCGACTGAACCAGCGATAAACCGAGGCGCTCATTAGTCCATGAAAATATGTCCCTACCTCCCCCTTGCACCTACCACATAGGGGGTCCCTCGAGGGGTACAATCTGCACAGTCGCTGTGGGGTGTCGTACACTCTATGAAGAAACTTAGCCTGAATTACTTTATCTCTAGACGAAATAACCAACCCAAAGCCCTCTTCAAAACACTTGTTCCACTCCTCTCTCTCCAATGTGGGAATGTCAGCTTTCCACGACTGCCACAATCTCTCCAACCTGGGAGAGTCCAAGCTGAGTAGTGACAGATAGAGGGAGGAGAGAGGCTTGGAAAGCGCCTCCTGAGCCAAGAGTTCCTCTATGGGATCCATGGAAAGGACAATAGGTCCCGGGAACTGCGCTCGCGCTGCATGGCGCAACTGCTGATATCGGAAATACATCCACCTGGGCAACTTAAACTTGGCGGAGAGGTCTTTGTATGTCAATAATTTCCCTGCTGGCATGATGTCTCGAAGAGTCTTCACCCCATACTTTGCCCATATTTGTGGGTCCGGAATTGTACGAAAGTGTGGGAAACTAGAATTACCCCACAGAGGTTGAAAAGGTGACCACTGGTTCGGCTTGAGAAACCTCCTCCTAGCTATCACCCACACCCTAAGCGTCGTCCTAGTTGGAAGCGGAAGATCAGCGTAAGCCCCGGGTCCCCTATATACAAGGTTTCCAAGGTCTCCAAGGGAGCTCAGAAGAGCCGCCTCCAGGCACACCGCAGCATTGGCTCTAGAGCGAACAAACCACCAGCGGACCGACACCAAAATGGCCGCCCAGTAGTAGACCCTAAAAATTAGGCAACGCCAATCCCCCGCACCGCACAGGAAGACACAGGGTGAATCGCGCCAGCCGAGGGGTAGACCCTCCCCAAATGAAGGACCCGATACAACTGTCCAGTTCTCTAAAGAATGTGTTTGGGATCCACACTGGGGAGTTTCTAAATAAATAGTTAAACTTGGGAAGAAAAACCATCTTTATCAGGTTAATGCGTCCTAACAGATTAAGCGGTAGAGTTCCCCAGGAGGCACATCTAGCTCTAAGTTGTAATAGCACTGGGCGCAGATTTAGCTCATAAAATTCAGGGGGGTCTCGACTTATTTGAATACCAAGATATTTAAAACTAGAAACCCACTGCAATTGGGTGGAGGCCGCAGTGGCCCGTGACAAGGGGTCAAGAGGGAATAATAAAGACATTGTCCAATTTATTCGGACCCCCGAGAAACGGCCAAACCCGTCGAAGAGCTCCAGAGCAGCCCGCAGGGAGGAGTCCGCGTCATGTAAGTATAACAGAGCATCATCGGTGTATAATGACACCTTCTCCTCCAAGGAGCGATCCGCAGCCCCTCCACCCCCAAGGACACCCTAAACAGGATAGCCAAGGGTTCCAGCGCCAGGGCGAACAGGGAAGGGGAAAGAGGGCAACCCTGACGCGTGCCACGTTGTAGTAGAAACTTTTTGGAAATCCCACCGTTGGTCCTTATACAAGCAGTGGGTTTGTCATAGAGCAACTGCAGCCAGCGCAAAAAATGAGGGCCAAACCCATATCTACCCAGAACCTCCCAAAGGTAGCCCCACTCAACCGAGTTAAATGCCTTCCCGGCGTCGAGTGAGGCAATGACTCTGGATCCAGCATTATCATGGGGGATGGTTAAGTTGAGGTGCAGTCTTCTCAAATTGATATCAGTACCCTTGCCGGGCATGAACCCCGTCTGATCCACATGGACGAGCTCATCCAGGACCTGCGTCAGGCGGTTGGCCAATATCTTTGCCAGCAGCTTTGCGTCGACATTGATTAAGGAAATCGGTTGATATGAAGCACAGTCCTCGGGGTCCTTACCCGGCTTGGGCACCAACACAATTACAGCTTCAGACATAGACTCCGGCAAGGACCCAAGCTCAGCAAATTGAGCGAACAACTCGGTGAGCCTGGGAGCAAGAAATTCTTGATAAGTGGAATAAAACTCGATTGAGATGCCATCTGCACCGGGGGTTTTCCCAGGCTGCATTTGGGTCATAGCGATCTGTATCTCTTCCAGGGTAATATCCTTTTCTAGATTCTCGCTGGCCTCCCGAGACAGAGTGGGAAAGTCCACCTCATCCAAGTAGGCCCCGAGGTCTGATAATTCATAATCCACTCTAGTAGAGTAAAGGGAGCTATAATATCGCATAAATCTAGCAAGGATTTCATCAGTGTTCGTGAGGGGAACTCCTCCCTCATCCCGGATGCACCCAACATGAGTGCTAATATTTTGGCCTCGGGACAACCATGACAGCAATTTGCCGTTTTTTGTCTCCATAGTCGAAAACCCTCTGGGCAGCACTAAGCATTGACTTCTTTGTCATCTCTATCCTGAGAAGTTCGACCGCCCTGAGCGCAAACTGCCAGTCCCCATAGTTAAGAGGGGTAGGAGCGGCAACATAACCTGCCTCTTTTTCCTTAAGCTCACCTTCCAGTTCCCCCAGCGACCGCACAGACTGCTTCTGGCTATGGGCAATGCGGGAAATATATTCTCCCCTCAGCCATCCCTTAAATGCATCCCAACCCACCAATGCCCCTGTTGAATCAGCATTTTCAAGCCAATAATGACACAAGGCCTCCGACATATCCTCCTGAACCCTAGGGTCAGCAATCCAGTGCCCCGAGAGTCTCCACAGTTTCCGCCCAGCAGTGGGTCCCGATCGTACTATCATCATAATAGGGGCATGATCAGAAATTCCTCTAGGGAGGATTTGTACCTTCGAAACCCTCTGCAGCACCGCCCGCGTAACAAACCCCAGGTCAATGCGGGAGAGGGTCCGAAAGGTAGACGAATGACATGTAAACATTTTCTCAGATGGATTATAATGCCGCCATGCATCAATAAGCTCAAAGGTATCGGCCCACTGCATAAGGTCGGGAGTCCTGCGAGCCGACTGATGGAGCCTGTCTACCTCCGGACACGGAACCAAGTTATAATCCCCCAGCAACATGACATGTGGAGTACCATACGTTATAACTATACGCATATTATCATACAAAAGGGACATATCTGCAGGAGGCGGGAGATAAAGTCCAACAATCACATATGCCGTATTAGCAATTGTCACATGCATAATGACATATCTTCTGCCTGGGTCAGTTTTAACATCCTGAAGCTGAAAGGGGAGGGATCGGTGAACCAAAATACTCACTGCCGGGGAATAACTGGAATATGTAGTGTGAGCCCACCCAGGTCCTCCTGAGACCAAGGACCCGCGAACCCACAAGGTGGGTCTCCTGTAATACACAGCTGTGAGGGGCATACTTTTTTAGATAATTAAAAACCAAAGAACGCTTAACAGCCGAATTCAGTCCCCGGACTTTCCATGAAAGTACTGAGAAACTAGCCATAGTGTTTATAGGCAAAATCGGTGGTCCAGCAGTAACTACCACCATGCTCCATCCTCAGGGGCAGGATTAACCACCCAGGCGGAAGATCAGATACCAGTGCCCACAGCCACAAGAGCCACAGGACTATCCTGTCACATATTTTTTTTACCACATCTAAAGGTGATATTGGCACAGAAAAAATTTGAGAAAAATATACCGTGAAAAACAAAAAAACTAAACCAAAACCAACAAGGGTCAGCAACGGCTGCCCGCCCCACCCCCCACCCCGCAGACCCCTGAAACTGGGATCATGCATAATTCCCCAAACCCGAGTCTTTCAGAGTAGCTCACTCAGGGAGGCGTGCCCTAGTCAACTTAAAAGAAAGTCAGTCACCCCTCTACATCAAATACACAGAGGGGGGACCACAATGCAAGCCAACCGGGGGGGCACCTGTCAGGTCCCACACTTACCAGACAGGTGAGTCCGCTTGGGCAGAGGGTAGGCTCCCTTACGTATCCGATTCGGGACCCCTGATAGAGCAGACAGGAGGTCACGAATGCGGAGTGGTATGAGGGCCTGTAGTAGGGTCCTGGAGCACAATGGTCTGGCAAGCACCGGTAGGTCTTCAGACTGGGTGGAGCAGATGCTAGGCAGGAACTGTTCAGGCTGGTCATACACTTGCAGAGGTCGGCAACGGGCTGGCAGCAGAGGTACAAGAGGGTGAGGCAGAAACAAGGTCAGACAAGCCGGGGTCGGGTTCAGGCAGCAATCAAGGATAGTCCAAGGGGTAGCCGGGTCACAACGGATAAGCACAACAGGGAAACAGGAACTCAGGATGATCACGGACACGGTACGGAGCTGTTTGATCAGGCAGCACTGGGTCAGCATAGAGGCAAACCTTAAATAGGCCGATTGGCGCCAAAACGCCGCGCACGTGCACGCGCCGGTTCGCCATAGCGCGCCGCGCCCCCGCACGCGCCCGAGCGCGCCCCCGACACCGGCGTGCATGCCCACCGAACCGGGTCGCGTCACAAGCAGCGCTCACAGGCGGACGCGCGCTAACGCGAACGCGCGCTAGCGCGAACGCGCGTACGCACGAACGCCCGGGCGCCACCCCGCACGCCACGGTCGGCCAGCCCAGACACACCAGCGCCCCCAGGGACACGCGCCCCAGCACGGACAGGAACGCGAGCGCCAACACGCCCCGGCGCGCCCCGGCGCCCAACCAGGTAACCTCTCTGACAGTGCCCCCTCCTCAAGGGCAGACTCCGGATGCCCAGCTGGGCCATCTTTGCGGGATGAGAGGTTTTGAAGGATTGAAGGAGATCGTTAGCGTGCAAATTGTTTTCTGGTTCCCACGAATTGTCTTCGGGGCCGTAGCCCCTCCACTTCACCAGATATTGTACCTGATTGCGCCTTCTTCTGCAATCAAGAATTGCTTCCACTTCAAACTCCTCTTCGCCATCAACCTTGATCGGTTTGGGTGGACCAACGCAACGACCAGGAAAAAAATTGGGCGTGACCGGTTTTAGGAGAGAAACATGGAATACTGGATGAATTTTCAGGGAATTGGGGAGGTCCAATTCAAATGCCACATCGTTGATCTTCCTTTTGATCAGGAAAGGACCCAGGTATTTGGGGCCCAGTTTCCTGGATGGACAAGCTAGCTTGAGGTTTGCGGTGGACAGCCAGACAGAATTGCCAGGTTCAAGCATAAGTTCTCCTCGTCTCTTCCTGTCGAAGATCCTCTTATAGTCTTCCTGAGCCTTGGTCATGGTTTCCTGTAGCAATTTGTTGTTATTGGAGAAAAAGTTCAAGGTCTCGGAAACTGCAGGAACAGGGCATTCAGGAAATGTTCCAGGTAAGAAAGATGGGTGGAAACCATAGTTGGCATAGAATGGAGACTGATTAGTCGCTGAATGTAAAGAGTTGTTATAAGAGAACTCTGCGATGGGAAGCAGGGAGGCCCAGTCATCTTGGGAAAAAGCTGAAAAACAGCGGATGTATTGCTCCAAGGTTTGGTTCGTCCTCTCGGTTTGTCCATTGGACTGAGGGTGGTAGGCCGAGGAAAAGGACAACTCGATCTCAAGGGCACCACAAAGGGATCTCCAGAATCTAGAGGTGAACTGGACGCCTCTGTCCGAGACTATATTGGTCGGGACTCCATGTAGTCTGACGATTTCTTTGATGAAGATAGCGGCGGTCTCCATGGCTGAGGGGGTGCCCTTCATGGGAAGGAAATGGGCCATTTTAGACAATCTGTCCACTACAACGAAGATGGATGAAAAACCCTCTGATGGTGGGAGCTCCACGATGAAATCCATAGAGATCATGGCCCAAGGTCTCTCTGGGACTGGTAATGGCTTCAGTAGACCCCATGCTCTTGACCGGCTAGTCTTATTTCTGGCACACGTATCACAAGACTCCACATATGCCTTACAATCCCTGGTAAGATGAGGCCACCAGAAGGAGCGTTGGACAAGGTCAATTGTTTTCCGTGTGCCGAAGTGACCCGCAAGTTTGTGGTCATGGCACAAGCTTAGTACCCGTGCTTTCAGCTCCTCAGGAACCACAATCCTATTCTTGAACCAGAGCAGTCCATCCTTGGCACAGGCTTCAGCAAGTGGGGGCATTCTCGAGGAAGCTCGCCTGATTTGGGAGATTATGTCTTCTTGTAGAACGAGGAAATTTCCAGAAGGGAGAATGGTGTCTGGGGACAAGGTTCTTTCAGAGTCAAGGAACATTCGGGAAAGGGCGTCGGATTTAACATTCTTGGATCCAGGTCTGTACGTGATGTGGAAAATAAATCGCGAAAAAAAAAGTGCCCATCTGGCCTGCCGGGGTTTTAATCTCTTGGCCGTTCTCAGGTACTCTAAATTTTTATGGTCTGTGTAGACCAAGATGGGATGTGCTGCTCCTTCCAGGAGATAACGCCATTCTTCCAGAGCTGCCTTAATGGCCAGAAGTTCCCGATCACCCACATCATAGTTTTTCTCGGACGGAGAGAGCTTACGTGAAAAGAATCCCACTGGATACAGGAGTGCTTTGGCACCCTGTCTCTGAGACAGTACAGCTCCGACTGCAACTTCGGAGGCATCCACCTCCAGGACGAAAGGCAAGGCAGGATTGGGATGTTTAAGAATAGTGGCTGAGGTAAACAACGCTTTGAGTTTTCCAAAGGCCTCTTGTGCTTTAGGGGTCCAGTGGAACCGGCACCCTTGTTTAATAAGTTCCGTAATGGGAGCTATGATTGAAGAAAATCCCCTGATGAACTTTCTGTAGAAATTGGCGAAGCCAATAAAACGTTGTACCCCTTTTTTGTCAGTCGGTGCAGGCCACTCCAGAATAGCGGATACTTTCTGAGGATCCATTTTAATGCCATCAGGAGAGATGATTAAACCCAAGAATTGGATGGATTGGAGCTCAAATTCGCACTTCTCAAGTTTGGCGTAGAGCCCATGCTGTCTTAGCCGGGAGAGTACAGTTCGTACATGTCTGCGGTGCTCCATCAGAGAGGCGGAAAAGACCAAGATATCATCTAGATAAACGATGACGTATAAGTCCAGTAAATCATGAAAGACGTCATTAACAAAGTGCTGAAATGTTGCCGGTGCGTTGCACAGACCAAAAGGCATGACAAGGTACTCATAATGACCAAATCGGGTACGAAAAGCTGTCTTCCACTCGTCTCCTTCTCTTATACGGATCAGGTTATAGGCTCCACGGAGATCTAGTTTAGTAAACACGGTAGCAGATCCTAACCTCTGAAACAGCTCAGGAACCAAAGGTAGCGGGTATCTGTTCTTTATGGTAATTTTGTTAAGCTCCCGATAATCAATGCAGGGACGTAGGGAATGATCTTTTTTTTCTACGAAGAAGATGCCTGCCCCAGCTGGAGACGTGGAAGGACGAATGAACCCTTTCTTCAGGTTTTCGTCAATGTAAGTCTTCAAGGTGCCCAGCTCCTGCTCCGTTAAGGGAAAGATCCTACCAAAGGGGACTTCGGTACCCGGTAGAAGTTCTATTGGGCAGTCATAGGGTCTATGTGCTGGAAGGGTTTCTGCCCCCTTCTTACTGAACACGTCTAGGAAATCCCGGTAGGGTTCAGGAAGATCTTGGTAGAGTTTAGTTTCAGAGTCCATGCACAGACATTGGGAAGAGGTTGATGGGATTCCCCGTAAGCAGTTTTGTCTGCAATATTCGGAGGAGAACTGAACCTTGCCCGTAGCCCAGTTGATGCTAGGGTTGTGGGCCTGTAGCCAAGGTATCCCTAGGATAATTGGGAAGAGAGGAGAGGAGATGACATCTAGGCGTAATAGTTCCTGATGTTCCGGGCCAATGGTGGCCAAAAGAGGAACCGTTTCTTGGGTGACGGGTCCGGAACTGAGGGTGGAACCGTCTGCCAGAAAGACTGCCAGTCCTTGGGCTTTAGCTTGAGTGGGTATATGGTGAGTGTCAACGAAGGTCCGGTCAATGAACCCACTGCATGCCCCAGAATCAACGATGACCGGTACTGGGATGCTCCTTCCAGGTAACTGCAAGACAATGGAAAGTGTTAAATGACTACCGGTACTGGGTAGGACAGGTGCACACAATGAGGAAGACGGTAGACACTTACGCCTCTTATTGGGGCATGTTCTTGCGAAATGACCGGGCTCTCCGCAGTACAGGCACAGGTTGAGTGTGCGTCTTCGGGTCTTCTCTTCTGGGGTCAGAGAGGGACGGAGCAGTCCCAACTGCATAGGCTCCGAGCCTTCCTGGGCGGAAGCGGATGAGACCAATGGAGCTTGGTGCGGGGCACTAGGGACCCTGGGCAACATCCAGGCGAGACGTGGATGACCAACTGATCTTTCAGAGCGTCTTTCCCTGAGACGACGGTCAATTTGGATAGATAAATTGATGAGTTCCTCTAGTGTCTGGGGAACCCCCACTCGTGCCAGCTCGTCCTTTAGAGGGTCAGATAATCCCAGCCGATATTGGTGACGCAAGGCAGCGTCATTCCACTCCGTGTCGGCACTCCAACGCCTAAACTCCACGGCGTAATCTTCAGCCGCTCTGCGACCTTGTTGGAGGGAATGTAAAGTGGCTTCAGCCGTTGCCGTTAGTTGGGGGTCCTCATACAGTTGGGACATGGCTAGGAAGAAGTCATTCACGGAATCAAGGGATGGAGCCTTTTGTTTCAGCAGATTGTGGGCCCAGGTTTGAGGTTCGCCAGTCAGCAGGGATATGATGAACCCCACTTTAGTAGCTTCCAGGGAGAATGTACGGGGTTGCAGGGCAAAATACAGTTCGCAAGCTTTGCGGAACGCTTGAAACTTGCTGCGATCTCCTGAAAACTTCTCGGGTGGAGGGACTCTGGGCTCTGGTGGAAGCATCACTACAGAGGGTGCCGAAGCCGAATTGGACGCTGCTCCTGAAGGAGAGGCTGAGAGGGCCTGGACCTGCCCTTCCAATCTGGTGTAGCCTTCTTGCAGACTTTTAACGGCTTGAGTGAGGCCCGCTAGATGCCTGCACAGTTCATCCATGGGGGAGGCCCCCTGCCCGGACTCAGTCATGGCTGCCTGATACTGTCAGGTCCCACACTTACCAGACAGGTGAGTCCGCTTGGGCAGAGGGTAGGCTCCCTTACGTATCCGATTCGGGACCCCTGATAGAGCAGACAGGAGGTCACGAATGCGGAGTGGTATGAGGGCCTGTAGTAGGGTCCTGGAGCACAATGGTCTGGCAAGCACCGGTAGGTCTTCAGACTGGGTGGAGCAGATGCTAGGCAGGAACTGTTCAGGCTGGTCATACACTTGCAGAGGTCGGCAACGGGCTGGCAGCAGAGGTACAAGAGGGTGAGGCAGAAACAAGGTCAGACAAGCCGGGGTCGGGTTCAGGCAGCAATCAAGGATAGTCCAAGGGGTAGCCGGGTCACAACGGATAAGCACAACAGGGAAACAGGAACTCAGGATGATCACGGACACGGTACGGAGCTGTTTGATCAGGCAGCACTGGGTCAGCATAGAGGCAAACCTTAAATAGGCCGATTGGCGCCAAAACGCCGCGCACGTGCACGCGCCGGTTCGCCATAGCGCGCCGCGCCCCCGCACGCGCCCGAGCGCGCCCCCGACACCGGCGTGCACGCCCACCGAACCGGGTCGCGTCACAAGCAGCGCTCACAGGCGGACGCGCGCTAACGCGAACGCGCGCTAGCGCGAACGCGCGTACGCACGAACGCCCGGGCGCCACCCCGCACGCCACGGTCGGCCAGCCCAGACACACCAGCGCCCCCAGGGACACGCGCCCCAGCACGGACAGGAACGCGAGCGCCAACACGCCCCGGCGCGCCCCGGCGCCCAACCAGGTAACCTCTCTGACAGCACCTAACTTCCCTATGGGAGATGCTAGAGAACCATAGGTAACCAAACGTATATGATTGTAGATAGTTCACCTGGGTTAACCAGGGGCACAAAACTTCAGAGGGTTAGGTATATGATGACCTGGAATTGGTAAGGATGCCAGTCATATGGAGTCCTGACTTCAAAACCGACATGAAGACAGTCACCAGTCACTGCAATGAATCCAGGGATCCCATTGCAGGCAGATCTGTATGGGCTGTCATCCCGGGACACCTTCATAACGTGAAGGCTGCATCTAAGACCAGGGGATCAACTAGGAATACAAAACCAGTAAAATCGAAACTGCATAAAGTCCGCTCCCCAGATCAAAACACCGAGGTGTAAGGGTGCCGCCGTGCACTTGAATGTAAGGATCCACTCATTTCAGGGAAGGTTGTGACTCCAACCACGAGGAAGCTTCTCTGGGATTGGTGAAAAACCGCACCGTCTCGCCATCCACCACTCTCAGCTTCACCGGGAAGAGGATGCTGTATTTAATCCCCTTCGCCCTCATGGCAGCCTTGACTGCATCGAAAGATCTACGTTGCTTCTGGGTTTCGATGGTGTAGTCAGGAAACAAAAGCAGCCTGTTATTTTGATAGGAGATTTCCTTCACCACTCGTGCAGCCCGCAAAAGTTCATCCCTGTCCCTGAAGTTTAACAGACGCAGGATCAGTGTGCGGGGTGGGGAACCAGCCGGTCCCCGCTGTGGCGGAACTCTGTGCGCTCTCTCCACAGTAAAATAGGGGGATAGCTGGGCTCCGGGGAACAGGGATCGCAGGAGGTCTTCCACAAAGGTAGTCGGATTCTGTCCCTCTGCTCCCTCTGAAAGTCCCACTATCCGCAGATTGTTGTGCCTGCTGCGGTTTTCATCGTCCTCGGCGTGATATTCCAGGACCTTGACTTTGCTTTTCAGGGTCCGAATCGCCACCGAGTGCTCCTCTGCAATGTCCTCCACTTGTCCTACTCTCTGTTCGGCCACCCCCAGCCGGCCACGTATCTTCTCCAAATCCTGTCTAATCAGGCCAACATCAGTTTGTACTGCTTCCATTTTCCCAGACAGGGTGGCCTGGCAAGCCGATATCGCCGCCATAACTTCAGGGATACCAGGGAGGGAGTCTCCTCAGCCGCCGTCTGAGTGGCCATGTTTTCACCCCAGGCACTGCGGGCTTGGCAGAAGCTGCTGTAGTCGGGGGAAAACGGAGCTTCTTACCGCTCTTTGGTCCGGCAGAGGATCGGGACGGCATAGGGGGATCCAAGCGCCCAAGACAGGGCCAAACAATCCAGGCAGGATAAGTTAATAGGATCAGTCTCTAGCAGAGCTCCGGGAAGCACGTCTGCTTAAGCCGACATCTTGGACACGCCCCAAAGCTTTTGTTTTTTAGTTTACCTTATTGCATTTCTTGTATTAAGGTAAAAATGTTTTGCCACTTGCTGCCCCCCCCCCCCCCCCCCCCCCCTCCAAACACTTGATAGTAATATTTATAGGTAAAGTTGATCCAAGAAATATCCGGGGCAGTAGGAAGTATTTTTTTCCCCCGCTGGAGCAAATTGGATCATGCTTTGACGGGGGGGTTTGCCTTCCTTTGGATCAATGGTGGGTATTGGATAGTGTATATGGAGGCTTTCCATTTGTGTGTGTGTTTTTTTTTTTGTAGGTTGCACTGGATTGTCTTTTTTTTAACCAGATTAACTACATAGCCATGTAACTATAACAGTGAGCACTATGTACAGGAGAGGAGTGTGGAGTGTATGACAGTGAGCAGTATGTACAGGAGAGGAGTGTGGAGGATATGACAGTGGGCAGTATGTACAGGAGAGTGTGGAGGGTATGACAGTGGGCAGTATGTACAGGAGAGGAGTGTGGAGGGTATGACAGTGGGCAGTATGTACAGGAGAGGAGTGTGGAGGGTATGACAGTGGGCAGTATGTATAGGAGAGGAGTGTGGAGGGTATGATAGTGGGCAGTATGTATAGGAGAGGAGTGTGGAGGGTATGACAGTGGGCAGTAAGGCTGCTCTTTATTGGTTGTTCTTGGGAATACGCATAACTCTTTGCTCCCGGCTTTGTTCGTGGAATGATCTCCTCTCACTCTGAGCTGTAGTAATATCATCACTTGTCTTTTTCAGAAAAGCAAACCCACTATAAAAACCACTAAAAAACCGCCACCGGCCAACGCATATAGTCTCATGGCACGTTCTACGAAGGTAGGTGATCATGAATGTATACGTATAATATACAGTATCTCACAAAAGTAAGTACACCCCCCACATTTGTGTAAATCTTTTCTTCTTCCTTTTCATGTGACAACACTGAAGAAATGACACTTGTATACAATGTAAAGTAGTGAGTGTACAGCTTGTATAACCGTGTAAATTTGCTGTCCCCTCAAAATAACTCAACACACAGCCATTAATGTCTAAACCGCTGGCAACAAAAGTCAGTACACCCCTAAGTGAAAATCTCCAAATTGGGCCCAATTAGTCATTTTCTCTCCTCGGTGTCATGTGACTCGTTAGTGTTACAAGGTCTCAGGTGTGAATGAGGAGCAGGTGTGTTAAATTTGGTGTTATCGCTCTCACTCTCTCATACTGGTCACTGGAAGTACAACATGGCACCTCATGGCAAAGAACTCTCTGAGGATCTGAAAAAAGAATTGTTGCTCTACATAAAGATGGCCTAGGCTATAAGAAGATTGCCAAGACCCTGAAACTGAGCTGCAGCACGGTGGCCAAGACCATACAGCGGTATAACAGGACAGGTTCCACTCAGAACAGGCTTCACCATGGTCCACCAAGGAAGTTGAGGTCACGTGCTCAGCGTCATATCCAGAGGTTGTCTTTGGGAAATAGACGTATGAGTGCTGCCAGCATTGCTGCAGAGGTTGTAGGGGTGGGGGGTCAGCCTGTCAGTTCTCAGACCATACGCTGCACACTGCATCAAATTGGTCTACGTGGCTGTCATCCCAGAAGAAAGCCTCTTCTAAAGATGATACACAAGAAAGTCAGCAAACAGTTTGTTGAATACAAGCAGACTAAGGACATGGATTACTGGAACCATGTCCTGTGGTCTGATGAGACCAAGATAAACTTATTTGGTTCAGATGGTGTCAAGCGTGTGTGGGGGCAACCAGGTGAGGAGTACAAAGACAAGTGCTGCTGGCACTGGGGACCTACAGTTCATTGAGGGAACCATGAATGCCAACATGTACTGTGACATACTGAAGCAGAGCATGATCCCCTCCCTTCAGAGACTGGACCGCAGGGCAGTATTCCAACATGATAACCACCCCAAACACACCTCCAGGACCACCACTGCCTTGCTAAAGAAGCTGAGGGTAAAGGTGATGGACTGGCCAAGCATGTCTCCAGACCTAAACCCTATTGATCATCTGTGGGACATCCTCAAACGGAAGGTGGAGGAGCGCAAGTTCTCTAACATCCACCAGCTCCGTGATGTCATCATGGAGGAGGGGAAGAGGTCTCCAGTGACAACCTGTGAAGCTCTGGTGACCTCCATGCCCAAGAGGGTTAAGGTAGTGCTGGAAAATAATGCTGGCCACACAAAATATTGACACTTTGGGCCCAATTTGGACATTTTTACTTAGGGGTGTACTGACTTTTGTTGCCAGTGGTTTAGACATTAATGGCTGTGTGTTGAGTTATTTTGAGGGGACAGCAAATATACACTGTTATACAAGCTGCACACTCACGACTTTACATTGTAGACAAGTGTCATTTCTTCAGTGTTGTCACATGAAAAGATAGAAGAAAAGATTTACACAAATGTGGCTGAGGGGTGTACTTACTTTTGTCAGATACTGTATATGTTATATTACATTTTTAATGATACAAGCAAATGTTCATTCAGAACCGGCCAAGTTGGGGAAAATAGAGACACTGTGGAAGTAGATTTTTATAGAGTGTATACGATGGAGAGGAGTGTGGAGGGTATGACAGAGGGCAGTATGTACAGGAGAGGAGTGTGGAGGGTATGACAGTGGGCAGTATGTACAGGAGAGGAGTGTGGAGGGTATGACAGAGGGCAGTATGTACAGGAGAGGAGTGTGGAGGGTATGACAGAGGGCAGTATGTACAGGAGAGGAGTGTGGAGGGTATGACAGTGGGCAGTATGTACAGGAGAGGAGTGTGGAGGGTATGACAGTGGGCACTAAAGCTGATCTTGAGTAGATGCTCTGGGTAAAGCTCCTTTCCCTTGGCTCTTCATAGAATGATCGTGTTGTTTTTACTCTCTTATCCCTTTGAGCTGCAGCAATGTAATCGTTTTCTATGTATTTCAGGTGACAAGAGACACAAAACCAAAGCGCTCCAAGAAACTGCGAGTCCCGGACACGGATGGATTAGAAGGGAAACCTAAGTCGGTAGGTGATCATGAATGTATATGCATTATATACTGTGTATATATACAGTATGTCATATTATATTTATATTATTACTAGTGTAGCCAGACCCTGGCTACTGCAAAACGGAATCCCGGGGACATTGCCAAAATGAACCACAGACAATTTAGTTCCCTCTTAATGACCAGGATCTCGACCTTTACATCATTTCCTGTCTCTAGAGGAGGAAGCCATTCTTCCTGTCAGAGAGCAGAGGACCTGGGACCTGTAGTCTTTCAGCCCACCCTCCCTGTATTTTAGAGGCCCTTTTTGAACTACCAATCCCAAAGAGTATAATCAACAAGGGATTATGGGGAACCCCCTTAAATTTGATTGCAACTAGCAGGCTCGGGCCCAGGGACATCATAGAGGATGGTTGGATTCTGCTGTTCTGTATCTAGCTGCACAGAGACTCAGCAGCCCGGCCTACACGAGTGACATGCCACACCCTCATCTACACTACTGCACCACAGATGGTTAATGTGAGTGTTTGCAGCGGCACTTTACTGTCCAGAGATTCTCACAGTTCTCTTCGTCATCATCCGGTATGGCGGTCAGCGCACTAACAGCCTGCTGCACGACCATCATTTCTCCAGCAGAGCTGTAAAGAATCACTCAGCTCATCCTCCAGTACCGGAGACTGTATCTGAATTAGGATTGGTGAAAGGGCAGTTGTCCACCCTTTGCTTTACCCAGTTAAATAAGGACACTGCTAACAGACAACTATATATCCAAGCCATTTAACCCCTTGGCACTCGCTCCAGCCAACCCTTTCAGGGGATGGGAGTGCCAGGGAGTGGGGCTTGTGACCATGTGACCACCTTGATTGTTTTTGAAAAGTACCGATCAGGAGCTTTCCCTGATCCGCTGGTCATTGTGTTGGGAGCACACAGGGCGCGCGCTCTCGACACAGCACTGTGGGTGCTATTGCACGCAAATATGCAGCTGCCGTTGAGAGGCCGCATATTTGTGTGCGCTCGGCACCAGGGTGTTAAGGAAACTTCACCTTGCAACCTTCTCTGTTCTGTCTGCAGACGTGAATGTTTAATTCACTAACACTCTTCAATTATAAAGGGCCCCAACTTGCTAGCAGAAGATCCTATCCCCTAAAATGTGAATGGATCGATCCCATATCTACAGATATTCACTGTATATTTAAAGGAGCACTCCTTCTATAAATATATTTATATATATATATATATATATATATATATATATATATATATATATATATATATATATATATATATATATATATATATATATATATATATATATATATATATATATATATAAAGGTATTCACCTGGTTCTTTTGCATTGCACAGGTGGTTGCAATGGAGCTGGCTGCTTTTCTCGGCCTCCTCCCAACAACTAGTGTTGCACTCCCAACAGGCACCATTGACACAGTGAATAATGTGTGTGTGGAGGGTATGACAGTGTGGAGGGTATGACAGTGGGCAGTATGTACACAAGAGGAGTGTGGAGGGTATGACAGTGGGCAGTATGTACAGGAGAGGAGTGTGGAGGGTATGACAGTGGGCAGTATGGACGTGAAAGGAGTGTGAGAGGTATGACCAGTGGTGGTCGGTCAATAAGGGGTGCAGGGGTGCACCCCTCCCCAATCCATGAGCCCGACCCCTAATCTACATGTAGGGTGCCAAATGCATTGATTTCAGTGGGTTTTTAAAAAAAATATGATTAGCGTGAGGGGGGCAGGTTTTTTTGAGGCCCCCCCCCAAAATATTGAGCACCAGCCGCCAATGGGTATGACAGTGGGCAGTATGTACAGGAGAGGAGTGTGGTAGGTATGACAGTGGGCAGTATGTACAGAAGAAGAGTGTGGAGGGTATGACAGTGGGCAGTGTATACAGGAGAGGAGTGTGCAGGGTATGACAGTGGGCAGTATATACAGGAGAGGAGTGTGGAGGGTATGACAGTGAGAAGAATGTACATGAGAGGAGGGTGAAGGGCATGACAGTGGGCAGTATGAACAGGAATGGAGTGTGGAGGGTATGACAGTGAGCAGTATGTACAGGAGAGGAGTGTGGAGGTTATGACAGTGGGCAGTATGTACAGGAGAGGAGTGTGGGGGTATGACAGTGGGCAGTATGTACAGGAGAGGAGTGTGAGAGTTATGACAGTGAGCAGTATGTACAGGAGAGGAGTGTGGAGGGTATGACAGTGAGCAGTATGTACAGGAGAGGAGTGTGGAGGGTATGACAGTGGGCAGTATGTACAGGAGAGGAGTGTGGAGGGTATGACAGTGGGCAGTATGTACAGGAGAGGAGTGTGGAGGGCATGACAGTGGGCAGTATGAACAGGAGAGGAGTGTGGAGGGTATGACAGAGGGCAGAATGTACAGGAGAGAAGTGTGGAGGGTATGGCAGTGGGCAGCATGAACAGGAGAGGAGTTTGGAGGGTATGACAGTGGGCACTATGTATAGGAGAGATGTGTGGAGGGTATGACAGTGAGCAGTATGTACAGGAGAGGACTGTGGAAGGTATGACAGTGGGCAGTATGTACAGGAGAGGAGTGTGGAGGGTATGACAGTGGCAGTATGTACAGGAGAGGAGTGTGGATGGTATGACAGTGGGCAGTATGTACAGGAGAGGAGTGTTAGGGAATGACAGAGGGCAGAATGTACAGGAGAGGAGTGTGGAGGGTATGACAGTGAACAGTATTTACAGGAGAGGAGTGTGGAGGGTATGACAGTGGGCGGTATGTACAGGAGAGGAGTGTGGAGGGTATGACAGTGGGCAGTATGTACAGAAGAGGAGTGTGGAGGGTACGACAGTGGGCGGTATGTACAGGAGAGGAGTGTGGAGGGCATGACAAAGGGTTGTATATACAGGAGAGGAGTATGGAGGGTATGACAGTGGGCGGTATGTACAGGAGAGGAGTGTGGAGGGCATGACAGTGGGTTGTATGTACAGGAGAGGAGTGTGGAGGGTATGACAGTGATCAGTATGTACAGGAGAGGCGTGTGGAGGGCATGACAGTGGGTGGTATGTACAGGAGAGGAGTGTGAGAGGTATGACAGTGATCAGTATGTACAGGAGAGGCGTGTGGAGGCTATGACAGTGAGCAGTATGTACAGGAGAGGAGTGTGGAGGATATGACAGTGGGCGGTATGTAAAGGAGAGGAGTGTGGAGGGCATGACAGTGGGTTGTATGTACAGGAGAGGAGTATGGAGGGTATGACAGAGGGCGGTATGTACAGGAGAGGAGTGTGGAGGGTATGACAGTGGGCGGTATGTACAGGAGAGGAGTTTGGAGGGTATGAAAGTGAGCAGTATGCACAGGAGAGGAGTTTGGAGGGTATGACAATGGGCATTATGTACAGAAGAGGAGTGTGGAGGGTATGATAGTGGGCAGTATGTACAGGAGAGGAGTGTGGAGGGTATGACAGTGATCAGTATGTACAGGAGAGGAGTGTGGAGGGTATGACAGTGGGCAGTATGTACAGGAGAGGAGAGTGGAGGGTATGACAGTGATCAGTATGTACAGGAGAGGAGTGTGAGAGGTATGACAGTGGGCAGTATGTACAGGAGAGGAGTGTGGAGGGTATGACAGTGGGCAGTATGAACAGGAATGGAGTGTGGAGGATATGACAGTGGGCAGTATGTACAGGAGAGGAGTGTGGAGGGTATGACAGTGGGCAGTATGTACAGAAGAGGAGTGTGGAGGGTATGACAGAGAGCGGTATGTACAGGAGAGGAGTGTGGAGGATATGACAGTGGGCAGTATGAACAGGAATGGAGTGTGGAGGATATGACAGTGGGCAGTATGTAGAGGAGAGGAGGGTGAAGGGTATGACAGTGAGCAGTATGTACAGGAGAGGAGTGTGGAGGGTATGACAGTGAGCGGTATGTACAGGAGAGGAGTGTGGAGGATATGACAGTGGGCAGTATGAACAGGAATGGAGTGTGGAGGATATGACAGTGGGCAGTATGTACAGGAGAGGAGTGTGGAGGGTATGACAGTGACCAGTATGTACAGGAGAGGAGTGTGGAGGGTATGACAGTGAGCAGTATGTACAGGAGAGGAGTTTGGAGGGTATGACAGTGGGCAGTGTGTACAGGAGAGGAGTGTGGAGGATATGACAGTGGGTGGTATGTACAGGAGAGGAGTGTGGAGGGTATGACAGTGGGCAGTATATACAGGAGAGGAGAGTGGAGGGTATGACAGTGATCAGTATGTACAGGAGAGGAGTGTGGAGGGTATGACAGTGATCAGTATGTACAGTAGAGGAGTATGGAGGGTATGACAGTGGGCAGTATGTACAGGAGAGGAGTGTGGAGGTTATGACAGTGGGCAGTATGTACAGGAGAGGAGTGTGGAGGTTATGACAGTGAGCAGTATGTAAAGGAGAGGAGTGTGGAGGGTATGACAGAGGGCAGTATGTACAGGAGAGGAGTGTGGAGGATATGACAGTGAGCATTATGTAAAGGAGAGGAGTGTGGAGGTTATGACAGTGGGCAGTATGTACAGGAGAGGAGTGTGGAGGATATGACAGTGGGCGGTATGTACAGGAGAGGAGTGTGGAGGGCATCACAGTGGGTTGTATGTACAGGAAAGGAGTATGGAGGGTATGACAGTGGGCGGTATGTACAGGAGAGGAGTGTGGAGGGCATGACAGTGGGTTGTATGTACAGGAGAGGAGTATGGAGGGTATGACAGTGATCAGTATGTACAGGAGAGGAGTGTGGAGGGTATGACAGTGGGCAGTATGTACAGGAGAGAAGTATGGAGGGTATGGCAGTGGGCAGTATGTACAGGAGAGGAGTGTGGAGGGTATGACAGTGGCAGTATGTACAGGAGCGGAGTGTGGATGGTATGACAGTGGGCAGTATATACAGGAGAGGAGTGTGGGGGGTATGACAGAGGGCAGAATGTACAGGAGAGGAGTGTGGAGGGTATGACAGTGGGTGGTATGTACAGGAGAGGAGTGTGGAGGGTATGGCAGTGGGCAGTATGTACAGGAGAGGAGTGTGGAGGGTATGACAGTGGGCGGTATGTACAGGAGAGGAGTGTGGAGGGTATGACAGTGATCAGTATGTACAGGAGAGGAGTATGGAGCGTATGACAGTGGGCAGTATGTACAGGAGAGAAGTATGGAGGGTATGGCAGTGGGCAGTATGTACAGGAGAGGAGTGTGGAGGATATGACAGTGGGCGGTATGTACAGGAGAGGAGTGTGGAGGGCATGACAGTGGGTTGTATGTACAGGAAAGGAGTATGGAGGGTATGACAGTGGGCGGTATGTACAGGAGAGGAGTGTGGAGGGTATGACAGTGAGCATTATGTACAGGAGAGGAGTGTGGAGGGTATGACAGTGGGCAGTATGTACAGGAGAGGAGTGTGGAGGGTATGACAGTGGGCAGTATGTACAGGAGAGGAGTGTGGAGGGTATGACAGTGGGCAGTGTGTACAGTAGAGGAGTATGGAGGGTATGACAGTGGGCAGTATGTACAGGAGAGAAGCATGGAGGGTATGGCAGTGGGCAGTATGTACAGGAGAGGAGTGTGGAGGGTATGACAGTGGCAGTATGTACAGGAGAGGAGTGTGGATGGTATGACAGTGGGCAGTATATACAGGAGAGGAGTGTGGGGGGTATGACAGAGGGCAGAATGTACAGGAGAGGAGTGTGGAGGGTATGACAGTGGGTGGTATGTACAGGAGAGGAGTGTGGAGGGTATGGCAGTGGGCAGTATGTACAGGAGAGGAGTGTGGAGGGTATGACAGTGGGCAGTATGTACAGGAGAGGAGTGTGGGGGGTATGACAGAGGGTAGAATGTACAGGAGAGGAGTGTGGAGTGTATAACAGTGAACAGTATGTACAGGAGAGGAGTGTGGGGGGTATGACAGTGGGCGGTATGTACAGGAGAGGAGTGTGGAGGGTATGACAGTGGGCAGTATGTACAGAAGAGGAGTGTGGAGGGTATGACAGTGGGCAGTATGTACAGGAGAGGAGTGTGGAAGGTATGACAGTGAACACTATGTACAGGAGAGGAGTGTGGAGGGTATGACAGTGGGCACTATGTACAGGAGAGGAGTGTGGAGGATATGACAGTGGGCGGTATGTACAGGAGAGGAGTGTGGAGGGCATGACAGTGGGTTGTATGTACAGGAAAGGAGTATGGAGGGTATGACAGTGGGCGGTATGTACAGGAGAGGAGTGTGGAGGGCATGACAGTGGGTTGTATGTACAGGAGAGGAGTATGGAGGGTATGACAGTGACCAGTATGTACAGGAGAGGCGTGTGGAGGGCATGACAGTGGGTGGTATGTACAGGAGAGGAGTTTGGAGGGTATGAAAGTGAGCAGTATGCACAGGAGAGGAGTTTGGAGGGTATGACAATGGGCATTATGTACAGAAGAGGAGTGTGGAGGGTATGATAGTGGGCAGTATGTACAGGAGAGGAGTGTGGAGGGTATGACAGTGATCAGTATGTACAGGAGAGGAGTGTGGAGGGTATGACAGTGGGCAGTATGTACAGGAGAGGAGAGTGGAGGGTATGACAGTGATCAGTATGTACAGGAGAGGAGTGTGGAGGGTATGACAGTGATCAATATGTACAGGAGAGGAGAGTGGAGGGTATGACAGTGAGCAGTATGTACAGGAGAGGAGTGTGGAGGGTATGACAGTGAGAAGAATGTACATGAGAGGAGGGTGAAGGGTATGACAGTGAGCAGTATGTACAGGAGAGGAGTGTGGAGAGTATGACAGTGAGAAGAATGTACATGAGAGGAGGGTGAAGGGTATGACAGTGGGCAGTATGTAAAGGAGAGGAGTGTGGAGGGTATGATAGTGGGCAGTATGTACAGGAGAGGAGTGTGGAGGATATGACAGTGGGCAGTATGTACAGGAGAGGAGTGTGGAGGGTATGATAGTGGGCAGTATGTACAGGAGAGGAGTGTGGAGGATATGACAGTGGGCAGTATATACAGGAGAGGAGTGTGGAGGGTATGACAGTGAGAAGAATGTACATGAGAGGAGGGTGGAGGGTATGACAATGATCAGTATGTACAGGAGAGGAGTTTGGAGGGTATGACAGTGAGCAGTGTGTACAGGAGAGGAGTTTGGGGGGTATGACAGTGAGCAGTATGTACAGGAGAGGAGTGTAGAGGGTATGACAGTGAGAAGAATGTACAGGAGAGGAGTGTGGAGGATATGACAGTGGGCAGTATGTACATGAGAGGAGGGTGGAGGGTATGACAATGATCAGTATGTACAGGAGAGGAGTTTGGAGGGTATGACAGTGAGCAGTGTGTACAGGAGAGGAGTTTGGGGGGTATGACAGTGAGCAGTGTGTACAGGAAAGGAGTGTGGAGGGTCTGACAGTGGGCAGTATGTACAGGAGAGGAGTGTGGAAGGTATGACAGTGGGCAGAATGTACAGGAGAGGAGTGTGGAAGGTATGACAGAGGGCAGAGTGTACAGGAGAGGAGTGTGGAGGGTATGACAGTGGGCAGTATGTACAGGAGAGGAGTGTGGAGGGTATGACAGTGAGCAGTATGTACAGGAGAGGAGTGTGGAGGGTATGACAGTGAGCAGTATGTACAGGAGAGGAGTTTGGAGGGTATGACAGTGAGCAGTGTGTACAGGAAAGGAGTGTGGAGGGTATGACAGTGGGCAGTATGTACAGGAGAGGAGTGTGGAAGGTATGACAGTGGGCAGAATGTACAGGAGAGGAGTGTGGAAGGTATGACAGTGAGCACTATGTACAGGAGAGGAGTGTGGAGGGTATGACAGTGAGCACTATGTACAGGAGAGAAGTGTGGAAGGTATGACAGAGGGCAGAGTGTACAGAAGAGGAGTGTGGAGGGTATGACAGTGGGCAGTATGTACAGGAGAGGAGTGTGGAGGGTATGACAGTGAGCAGTATGTACAGAAGAGGAGTGTGGAGGGTATGACAGTGAGCAGTATGTACAGGAGAGGAGTGTGGAGGGTATGGCAGTGGGCAGCATGTACAGGAGAGGAGTGTGGAGGGTATGACAGTGAGCAGTATGTACAGGAGAGGAGTGTGGAGGGTATGACAGTGGGCGGTATGTACAGGAGAGGAGTGTGGAGGGTATGACAGTGAGCAGTATGTGCAGGAGAGGAGTGTGGAGGGTATGACAGTGAGCAGTATGTACAGGAGAGGAGAGTGGAGGGTATGACAGTGGGCAGTATGTACAGGAGAGGAGTGTGGAGGGTATGACAGTGATCAGTATGTACAGGAGAGGAGTGTGGAGGGTATGACAGTGAACAGTATGTACAGGAGAGGAGTTTGGAGGGTATGACAGTGAGCAGTGTGTACTGGAAAGGAGTGTGGAGGGTATGACAGTGGGCAGTATGTAGAGGAGAGGAGTGTGAAAGGTATGACAGTGGGCAGAATGTACAGGAGAGGAGTGTGGAAGGTATGACAGTGAGCACTATGTACAGGAGAGGAGTGTGGAGGGTATGACAATGAGCACTATGTACAGGAGAGAAGTGTGGAAGGTATGACAGAGGGCAGAGTGTACAGAAGAGGAGTGTGGAGGGTATGACAGTGGGCACTATGTACAGGAGAGGAGTGTGGAGGGTATGACAGTGATCAGTATGTACAGGAGAGGAGAGTATGACAGTGAGCAGTATGTACAGGAGAGGAGTGTGGAGGGTATGACAGTGAGAAGAATGTACATGAGAGGATGGTGAAGGGTATGACAGTGGGCAGTATGTACAGGAGAGGAGTGTGGAGGATATGACAGTGGGCAGTATGTACAGGAGAGGAGTGTGGAGGGTATGATAGTGGGCAGTATGTACAGGAGAGGAGTGTGGAGGATATGACAGTGGGCAGTATGTACAGGAGAGGAGTGTGGAGGGTATGATAGTGGGCGGTATGTACAGGAGAGGAGTGTGGAGGGTATGACAGTGGGCAGTATATACAGGAGAGGAGTGTGGAGGGTATGACAGTGAGAAGAATGTACATGAGAGGAGGGTGGAGGGTATGACAATGATCAGTATGTACAGGAGAGGAGTTTGGAGGGTATGACAGTGAGCAGTGTGTACAGGAGAGGAGTTTGGAGGGTATGACAGTGAGCAGTGTGTACAAGAAAGGAGTGTGGAGGGTATGACAGTGGGCAGTATGTACAGGAGAGGAGTGTGGAAGGTATGACAGTGGGCAGAATGTACAGGAGAGGAGTGTGGAAGGTATGACAGAGGGCAGAGTGTACAGGAGAGGAGTGTGGAGGGTATGACAGTGGGCAGTATGTACAGGAGAGGAGTGTGGAGGGTATGACAGTGGGCAGTATGTACAGGAGAGGAGTGTGGAGGGTATGACAGTGGGCAGTATGTACAGGAGAGGAGTGTGGAGGGTATGACAGTGAGCAGTATGTACAGGAGAGGAGTTTGGAGGGTATGACAGTGAGCAGTGTGTACAGGAAAGGAGTGTGGAGGGTATGACAGTGAGCAGTATGTACAGGAGAGGAGTGTGGAGGGTATGACAGTGGGCAGTATGTACAGGAGAGGAGTGTGGAAGGTATGACAGTGGGCAGAATGTACAGGAGAGGAGTGTGGAAGGTATGACAGTGAGCACTATGTACAGGAGAGGAGTGTGGAGGGTATGACAGTGAGCAGTGTGTACTGGAAAGGAGTGTGGAGGGTATGACAGTGGGCAGTATGTACAGGAGAGGAGTGTGGAAGGTATGACAGAGGGCAGAGTGTACAGAAGAGGAGTGTGGAGGGTATGACAGTGGGCAGTATGTACAGGCGAGGAGTGTGGAGGGTATGACAGTGAGCAGTATGTACAGGAGAGGAGTGTGGAGGGTATGGCAGTGGGCAGCATGTACAGGAGAGGAGTGTGGAGGGTATGACAGTGAGCAGTATGTACAGGAGAGGAGTGTGGAGGGTATGACAGTGGGCGGTATGTACAGGAGAGGAGTGTGGAGGGTATGACAGTGGGCAGTATGTGCAGGAGAGGAGTGTGGAGGGTATGACAGTGAGCAGTATGTACAGGAGAGGAGAGTGGAGGGTATGACAGTGGGCAGTATGTACAGGAGAGGAGTGTGGAGGGTATGACAGTGAGCAGTATGTACAGGAGAGGAGTTTGGAGGGTATGACAGTGAGCAGTGTGTACTGGAAAGGAGTGTGGAGGGTATGACAGTGGGCAGTATGTACAGGAGAGGAGTGTGGAAGGTATGACAGTGGGCAGAATGTACAGGAGAGGAGTGTGGAAGGTATGACAGTGAGCACTATGTGCAGGAGAGGAGTGTAGAGGGTATGACAATGAGCACTATGTACAGGAGAGAAGTGTGGAAGGTATGACAGAGGGCAGAGTGTACAGAAGAGGAGTGTGGAGGGTATGACAGTGGGCACTATGTACAGGAGAGGAGTGTGGAGGGTATGACAATGATCACTATGTACAGGAGAGAAGTGTGGAAGGTATGACAGTGGGCAGTATGTACAGGAGAGGAGTGTGGAAGGTATGGCAGTGGGCAGTATGTACAGGAGAGGAGTGTGGAGGGTATGACAGTGAGCAGTATGTACAGGAGGGGAGTGTGGAGGGTATGACAGTGGGCGGTATGTACAGGAGAGGAGTGTGGAGGGTATGACAGTGGGCAGTATGTACAGGAGAGGAGTGTGGAGGGTATGACAGTGGGCAGTATGTACAGGAGAGAAGTGTGGAGGGTATGACAGTGAGCAGTATGTACAGGAGAGGAGTGTGGAGGGTATGACAGTGAGCAGTATGTACAGGAGAGGAGTTTGGAAGGTATGACAGTGGGCAGTATGTACAGGAGAGGAGAGTGGAGGGTATGACAGTGGGTACTATGTACAGGAGAGGAGAGTGGAGGGTATGACAGTGGGCAGTATGTACAGGAGAGGAGAGTGGAGGGTATGACAGTGGGCAGTATGTACAGGAGAGGAGTTTGGAGGGTATGACAGTGAGCAGTATGTACAGGAGAGGAGAGTGGAGGGTATGACAGTGGGCAGTATGTACAGGAGAGGAGTGTGGAGGGTATGACAGTGGGCAGTATGTACAGGAGAGGAGTGTGTAGGGTATGACAGTGGGTACTATGTACAGGAGAGGAGAGTGGAGGGTATGACAGTGGGCAGTATGTACAGGAGAGGAGAGTGGAGGGTATGACAGTGGGCAGTATGTACAGGAGAGGAGTGTGGAGGGTATGGCAGTGGGCAGCATGTACAGGAGAGGAGTGTGGAGTGTATGACAGTGAGCAGTATGTACAGGAGAGGAGTGTGGAGGGTATGACAGTGGGCAGTTTGTACAGGAGAGGAGTGTGGAGGGTATGACAGTGAGCAGTATGTACAGGAGAGGAGTGTGGAGGGTATGACAGTGAGCAGTATGTACAGGAGAGGAGTGTGGAAGGTATGACAGTGGGCAGTATGTACAGGAGAGGAGAGTGGAGGGTATGACAGTGGGCAGTATGTACAGGAGAGGAGTGTGGAGGGTATGACAGTGGGCAGTATGTACAGGAGAGGAGTGTGGAGGGTATGACAGTGGGCAGTATGTACAGGAGAGGGGTGTGGAGGGTATGATAGTGGGCAGAATGTACAGGAGAGGAGTGTGGAGGGTATGACAGTGGGCAGTATGTACAGGAGAGGGGTGTGGAGGGTATGATAGTGGGCAGTATGTACAGGAGAGGAGTGTGGAGGGTATGACAGTGGGCACTATGTACAGGAGAGGAGTGTGGAGGGTATGACAGTGGGCAGTATGTACAGGAGAGGAGTGTGGAGGGTATGACAGTGGGCAGTATGTACAGGAGAGGAGTGTGGAGGGTATGACAGTGGGCAGTATGTACAGGAGAGGAGTGTGGAGGGTATGACAGTGGGCAGTATGTACAGGAGAGGAGTGTGGAGGGTATGACAGTGGGCAGTATGTACAGGAGAGGAGTGTGGAGGGTATGACAGTGGGCAGTATGTACAGGAGAGGAGTGTGGAGGGTATGACAGTGGGCAGTATGTACAGGAGAGGAGTGTGGAGGGTATGACAGTGGGCAGTATGTACAGGAGAGGAGTGTGGAGGGTATGACAGTGGGCAGTATGTACAGGAGAGGAGTGTGGAGGGTATGACAGGAGGCAGTATGTACAGGAGAGGAGTGTGGAGGGTATGACAGTGGGCAGTATGTACAGGAGAGGGGTGTGGAGGGTATGATAGTGGGCAGAATGTACAGGAGAGGAGTGTGGAGGGTATGACAGTGGGCAGTATGTACAGGAGAGGAGTGTGGAGGGTATGACAGTGGGCAGTATGTACAGGAGAGGAGTGTGGAGGGTATGACAGTGGGCAGTATGTACAGGAGAGGAGTGTGGAGGGTATGACAGTGGGCAGTATGTACAGGAGAGGAGTGTGGAGGGTATGACAGTGGGCAGTATGTACAGGAGAGGAGTGTGGAGGGTATGACAGTGGGCAGTATGTACAGGAGAGGAGTGTGGAGGGTATGACAGTGGGCAGTATGTACAGGAGAGGAGTGTGGAGGGTATGACAGTGGGCAGTATGTACAGGAGAGGAGTGTGGAGGGTATGACAGGAGGCAGTATGTACAGGAGAGGAGTGTGGAGGGTATGACAGTGGGCAGTATGTACAGGAGAGGGGTGTGGAGGGTATGATAGTGGGCAGAATGTACAGGAGAGGAGTGTGGAGGGTATGACAGTGGGCAGTATGTACAGGAGAGGGGTGTGGAGGGTATGATAGTGGGCAGTATGTACAGGCGAGGAGTGTGGAGGGTATGACAGTGGGCACTATGTACAGGAGAGGAGTGTGGAGGGTATGACAGTGGGCAGTATGTACAGGAGAGGAGTGTGGAGGGTATGACAGTGGGCAGTATGTACAGGAGAGGAGTGTGGAGGGTATGACAGTGGGCAGTATGTACAGGAGAGGAGTGTGGAGGGTATGACAGTGGGCAGTATGTACAGGAGAGGAGTGTGGAGGGTATGACAGTGGGCAGTATGTACAGGAGAGGAGTGTGGAGGGTATGACAGTGGGCAGTATGTACAGGAGAGGAGTGTGGAGGGTATGACAGTGGGCAGTATGTACAGGAGAGGAGTGTGGAGGGTATGACAGTGGGCAGTATGTACAGGAGAGGAGTGTGGAGGGTATGACAGTGGGCAGTATGTACAGGAGAGGAGTGTGGAGGGTATGACAGTAGGCAGTATGTACAGGAGAGGAGTGTGGAGGGTATGACAGTGGGCAGTATGTACAGGAGAGGGGTGTGGAGGGTATGATAGTGGGCAGTATGTACAGGAGAGGAGTGTGGAGGGTATGACAGTGGGCACTATGTACAGGAGAGGAGTGTGGAGGGTATGACAGTGGGCAGTATGTACAGGAGAGGGGTGTGGAGGGTATGATAGTGGGCAGTATGTACAGGAGAGGAGTGTGGAGGGTATGACAGTGGGCACTATGTACACTAGAGGAGAGTGGAGGGTTGTAAAGCTGACTCTAATTTGATGCTGTGGGTACTGCACACAGTTCTTCGCTCCTGGTACTGTTGATGGAGTGCCCCAGTTGTTTAATTCTCTAATGACTCTGAGGTGCAGTAATGCCATTATACGTTGTCTATTGCAGGACAGACCATCTAAACGAAAGCCCAAAAAATCAGAACAGCCCCGCCCTAACATGTTTGTGCTCATGGCTGCTCCTCGGCAGGTAGATTTTTCTTAATATATACCTATTACATGTGTCATTAAAACATTTAGGTTAATGTCCATCGAGTCTGTCCAATTTTTTTTATTTTAGTGTTTTAGTTTTAGATCTTCTTCATCTGTGATCTTGATCTTTGCTTCCAATTAAAAATCCTGCCCTCCTGAACCTCATGCACATCCTTCACGTAATTTAAGGATTCAGTCATGTCCATCCTTTCCCTCCCATCCTCCAGACTGTACATATGAAATTCCGGAATTCTCTCCTGATTCTTCCACCATTTCTGTTCCCAGTCTCTGAACTTTTTCTATCTCATCTCCTTCTATCTGAATAGCTTTTTGAACGGTCTCCAGCAGGACTTTACAGATCGCCGTGCAGATTTATTTTTGTATATTTTCTGTTTCCCGGGGGCGTTTTCGGTGATGGCGTCCAGCTGCTTCATGAAGCGCCACATCTGGAGGAGAGTAAACAACTGGCGGCGGAGGAAGCCTGTTTGACGCTAAACAAGATTCATCAACGACTGATAGTTGTGCAAGAAGCTAAATAATCGACGGGGAATTAGATGCATTGTTAGCATAGGAAAGACGGTTGGGTGTTCTCAGTCTAAACAGAATCCTGTGGAGAGGAGGGGGAGGAGGATACAAGGCTGGAATCCCTGGGAAAGGAAACATTAGGAAACCATTTCAGAGGAAAACACGGAACATATCTAAATGCTTTTTCTGGGGTAGAGACTTAGGAAAAAGGCCTTGTATTACTCTTTGATAAAATCAGAGTTCTGTATCTGGATGGGATCTTTGTATTATGGGATTACCAGGACAGAAAGTGATGGGAAAAACAAAATGTAATGGTTGTCACCGGAAGAGGAATAGAAGGGAAATCTTCTAATATCGACACCTCTTCTGGTGACAACGTCCAATGGACACATCTGTTCTTTCAACAACTTCCAATGGACACCTATCCTGGTAATAGCTTCCAATGGGGACACCAGTTCTGGTGAGAACTTCCAATGGGGACACATGTTCTGGTGAGAACTTCTAATGGGGACACCAGTTCTGGTATGAACTTCCAATGGGGACACATGTTCTGGTGAGAACTTCCAATGGAGACACCTGTTTTGATGACAACTTCCAATTGGGACACCAGTTCTGGTGAGAACATCCAATAGGGACAATTGCTCTCGTGAGAACTTCCAATGGGGACATCTGTTCTGGGGACAGAAACTCCAGTAGGGAAACCTTTTTTGGTTACCACCTTCAATGGGGACACCTGTTCTGTTGATAAATTCCAATAGGGCACCTGTTCTGGCAAGAGCCCCCAATGAGAACACCTGTTCTAACTTCCAAGTGGAAACCTGTTTTGGTGACAACCTCCAATTGGGACATCTGTTCTGGTGAACTTCCAGAAAGTACATCTGTTCTGGTGACAACCTAAAACGATGACACCATTTCTAACAACAGCTTTCAATAAGGACAACTGTTCTAGTAACAACATCCAATGGAGGCACTAGTTCTGGGGCCAAACTTCCAATGAAGGCACCAGTTCTGGTGACAACATCCAATGGAGGCACTAGTTCTGGGGCCAAACTTCCAATGGAGGCACCAGTTCTGGTGACAACATCCAATGGAGGCACTAGTTCTGGGGCCAAACTTCCAATGGAGGCACCAGTTCTGGTGACAACATCCAATGGAGGCACTAGTTCTGGGGCCAAACTTCCAATGGAGGCACCAGTTCTGGTGACAACATCCAATGGAGGCACCAGTTCTGGTGACAACATTCAATGGAGGTACCAGTTCTGGTGAGATCTTTCAATAGGGACGGTAGCTCTGGGAATATCTTCCAATTGGGACGCCTGTTCTGGGGAAAACTTCCAATAGGGGCAGGTGTTCTGGGGACAGCTTTCATTAGGGACACTTGTTCTGCTGACAACGTTCAATAGGGACACCTGTTCTAGTGACAACTTCCAATGGGGAAACCTCTTCCGGTTACAGCTTACAATGGGGTCACCTGTTCTGGCGAGAATTTCCAATTGGGACATCTGTTTCGGAGACAGTTTCCAATGGGGACACTTGTTCTGGTGACGACGTCCAATGAGGACATCTGTTCTGGTGGCAACTTGCAATGAGGACATCCGTTTCAGTGAGAACTTCCAATAGGAACAACTATTCTGGTGAGAACTTCCAGTAAGGACACCTTTATTGGTGAGAACTTCCAATAGGGACACCTTTTTCTGATGACAACTTCCAATGGGAACACCTTTTCTGGTGACAACTGTACAGGTGTGGAGAGACGTTTGCTTCATATCAATAAAGCTTTCTAAATTTTTGGCAAAGCAAATTCCTGTTCTTTAGATGAATAGCAGATGGTGCAATACACAAAGAGAGTCTCCTTTGCTTTGCACTACTTTGCGTTCATAATGATCTTGACTGCTCTGTTTGGCAGACTTTACAACATGCAAAGGCCTCCATTGTAGGTCAGTGGAAGCAGGGCCGGGACAAGTGGTGGGCAGGAGGGACGGCTGCCCTGGGCACTGTGGTATCGTGTGAGGTGGGGGGGAGGGGACTTGTGTTGGAAGGGGGAATTTGGGGGGCGGCAAAGGGTATTGTTCAGAAGGGAACATTTGGGGGGGGTGCCAAGAGTGGTGATTTTGGGGGATTTGAGCTTGTAGGGCGGATTTGAAGTAGGGGGAGAAGATGTGTACTTGGAGGGGGAGTTTTAGGGGTAGAGGATTTGTGCTAAAAGGGGTGAGTTATTTATTTACTTATTTGGGGGGGGGATTTGGAGGATGGAGGGGGGCAAAGATTTGTGCTGGGGGGGGGGGGGGGGAATTTCAGTAGGGGATGGATATGTACTGGGAGGAGGGGAAATTTATGCTTAGGGGGTAATCATGCAGATTAGTGCTCAGCTTTTTTTTGTGGGGGGATTTTTGCTAACACATAATGCTCATACATCTTAGGAAAGGGGGAGGGGGCACAGTTTGCCATGGTCGCCCTGGGCTCTAGATGACCATGTCCCAGCACTGAATGGAAGTTCTCCACAAACTCATTTCGAACCCAAAGGCATTTGGCAGATGTTTGCAGAGTGCTACAAGAAGGGTTTAGGTCTTACCACTGGTCTAAGAGGAGAATTCTGCTCCCGTTGTAGTCTCCTCCTACTTTCGCTTTGCTCTCTGCAAGCAAAAAATCTGATGGGGTTTTAACCCTTTTTTTTTCTATCCAAACTAAAAATAAAAATTTGGAGGGAATCTGTCACCAATTTACCTGCACCCTCTCACTGCTCCTTCCTCCCATTGCAGCCAGTGATACTGTCCAGGGTTGGGGGGGGGGGCTTTGTGCTGATAAGATACTTCAAAATGAAATGACCCCCTCTATGTCTGTCTACCTGCCTCCTCCTCTGTATTTCTCAACCTGACCCTCTATATCTGATTTACAGTATCTGACAAAAGTAAGTACACCCCTCACTCACATTTTTGTAAATCTTTTCTTCTATCTTTTCATGTGACAACACTGAAGAAATGACACTTGTCTACAATGTAAAGTAGTGAGTGTACAGCTTGTATAACAGTGTAAATTTTCTGTCCCCTCAAAATAACTCAACACACAGCCATTAATGTCTAAACCGCTGGCAACAAAAGTCAGTACACCCCTAAGTGAAAATCTCCAAATTGGGCCCAATTAGCCATTTTCCCTCCCCGGTGTCATGTGACTCGTTAGTGTTACAGGGTCTCAGGTGTGAATGGGAAGCAGGTGTGTTAAATTTGGTGTTATCGCTCTCACTCTCTCATACTGGTCACTGGAAGTTCAACATGGCACCTCATGGCAAAGAACTCTCTGAGAATCTGAAAAAAAGAATAGTTGCTCTACATAAAGATGGCCTAGGCTATAAGAAGATTGCCAAGACCCTGAAACTGAGCTGCAGCACGGTGGCCAAGACCATACAGCGGTATAACAGGACAGGTTCCCCTCAGAACAGGCCTCGCCATGGTCCACCAAAGAAGTTGAGGTCACGTGCTCAGCGTCATATCCAGAGGTTGTCTTTGGGAAATAGACATATGGGTGCTGCCAGCATTGCTGCAGAGGTTGTAGGGGTGGGGGGTCAGCCTGTCAGTGCTCAGACCATACGCCACACACTGCATCAAATTGGTCTGCATGGCTGTCATCCCAGAAGGAAGCCTCTTCTAAAGATGATGCACAACAACATGCACACAGACTCACCTGGGACAGAGGCTTTTGGAGGGGACTGAATGCTAGCCTCTTGCCTACCGATTATGGGCCCTAGCATTTGGGGGAACGGTGCTCTTTGTGAGCTGTATGCCTAGGGATCCTTGAGGTGGTGTTACTTTAGATTCAGATCCATGTCCCCCAAGCCACACAGCGCAAACAGTTTGCTGAAGACAAGCAGACTAAGGAGATGGATTACTGGAACCACGTCCTGTGGTCTGATGAGACCAAGATAAACGTATTTGGTTCAGATGGTGACAAGCGTGTGTGGGGGCAACCAGGTGAGGAGGACAAAGACAAGTGTGTCTTGTCTACAGTCAAGCATGGTGGTGGGAGTGTCATGGTCTGGGGCTGAGTGCTGCCGGCACTGGGGGGCTACAGATCATTGAGGGAACCATGAATGCCAACATGTACTGTGACCTACTGAAGCAGAGCATGATCCCCTCCCTTCAGAGACTGGACCGCAGGGCAGTATTCCAACATGATAACCACCCCAAACACACCTCCAGGACCACCACTGCCTTGCTAAAGAAGCTGAGGATAAAGGAGATGGACTGGCCAAGCATGTCTCCAGACCTAAACCCTATTGATCATCTGTGGGTCATCCTCAAACGGAAGGTGGAGGAGCGCAAGGTCTCTAACATCCACCAGGTCTGTGATGTCATCATGGAGGAGGGGAAGAGGACTCCAGTGACAACCTGTGAAGCTCTGGTGACCTCCATGCCCAAGAGGGTTAAGGCAGTGCTGGAAAATAATGGTGGCCACACGAAATATTGACACTTTGGGCCCAATTTGGAGATTTTCACTTAGGGGTGTACTGACTTTTGTTGCCAGCGGTTTAGACATTAATGGCTGTGTGTTGAGTTATTTTGAGGGGACAGCAAATTTACACTGTTATACAAGCTGTACACTCACTACTTTACATTGTAGACAAGTGTCATTTCTTCAGTGTTGTCACATGAAAAGATAGAAGAAAAGATTTACAGAAATGTGACTGAGGGGTGTACTTACTTTTGTCAGATGCTGTATCTGCCTCCTCCTCAGAATTTCCCACCCTGACCTCTTCTATATCTGATTTATATTCAGGACTTCAGCACACTTGAGAAAACTCCCGAAGATGAAGGCAGGAGGGAGAGGAAGAAGAATGGCCGGAAGCGCGGTCGTGGGGTATGGAAATATTTCTAGAAATAACTGATCCCATATGTTGTGTGTCTATAGACGGGAAGAACGCCGGAATCTGTCCCATGTACAGTGAGCCGCCTCCAGCGGTGTAGTCCAGTCATCTGGTGCAGCCATGATGGCGGAGCTCAGTTGGGACTTATTGCTCAAGTATGCATTTTGGGGGCCGCTTCAAATTTTTGCTGATATGGTCAAATGCATATGTAGGTTTTATTACAGCATCACAAAAAAAAACTCCCATAGTCTGTGCTTATGGGTAACTGAGCAGCTAGCAAAGGAACCAAAATACACTATATTGTCAAAAGTATTGGGACGCCTGCCTTTACACACACATGAACTTTAATGGCATCCCAGTCTTAGTCCGGAGGGTTCAATATTGAGTTGGCTCCGCCCTTTGCAGCTATAACAGCTTCACCTCTTCTGGGAAGGCCGTTCACAAGGTTTAGGAGTGTGTCTATGGAAAGTTTGACCATTCTTCCAGAAGAGCATTTATGAGGTCAGGCACTGATGTTGGAGGAGAAGGCCTGGCTCACAGTCTCCGCTCTAATTCATCCCAAAAGGTGTTCTATCGGGTTGAGGTCAGGACTCTGTGCAGGCCAGTCAAGTTCCTCCACCCCAAACTCCCTCATCCATGTCTTTATGGACCTTGCTTTGTACACTGGTCCAAACCATTTGGTGGAGGGGGAGATTATGGTGTGGGGGGGAGGGGGAATTATGGTGTAGGGGGGAGGGGGGATTATGGTGTGGGGGGAGGGGGGATTATGGTGTACGGGAGAGGGGGGATTATGGTGTGGGGTTGTTTTTCAGGGGTTGGGCTTGGCTCCTCAGGGGTTGGGGTTGGCCCCTTAGTTCCAGTGAAGGGAACTCTTAAGGCGTCAGCATACCGAGACATTCTGGACAATTTCATGCTCCCAAATTTGTGGGAACAGTTTGGGGACGGCCCCTTCCTGTTCCAACATGACTGCCCACCAGTGTACAAAGCGAGGTCCATAAAGACATGGATGAGCGAGTTTGGGGTGGAGAAACACCTTTTGGGATGAAATAGAGTGGAGACTGCGAGCCAGGCCTTCTCGTCCAACATCAGTGCCTGACCTCAGAAATGCGCTTCTGGAAGAATGGTCAAACATTCCCATAGACACCCTCCTAAACCTTGTGGACGGCCTTCCCAGAAGAGTTGAAGCTGTTATAGCTGCAAAGGGCGGAGCCAACTCAATATTGAACCCTCCGGACTAAGACTGGGATGTCATTAAAGTTCATGTGCGTGTAAAGGCAGGTGTCCCAATACTTTTGACAATATAGTGTATGTTCATTCCAAAATTCCAAAATGCCAGTGCCAACACTTTAAATCCAGATTTCATGTGTCAAAGAAATTATATATGTGCATAATAATAATAATAATAATAAAAAAAACACTAAAATAAGGTGTAAATAAATCAACAAAACAATAACATAAATGTCTAAATACATATAGTGACTGAAATAATCATATAACATCCACAACTGGATACATTATTAGTCCCATGAGCAAATAGAAAGTGTGTTCATTAAAACGTTGATAAATAAAGTGCAAAATGTTATTTAATGCAACTAAACATTCGGAAAAAAACACGACCTGGGCATGTGCATGAATCTGCTTTTCTCCTGTTAGGGAAAGTGCACGAATCCTAACCAAATCCTATATACCATCCATACCCCAATCCTATATACTATCCATACCCCAATCCCATATACCATCCATACCCCAATCCCATATACCATCCATACCCCAATCCCATATACCATCCATACCCCAATCCCATATACCATCCATACCCCAATCCCATATACCATCCATACCCCAATCCCATATACCATCCATACCCCAATCCTATATACTATCCATACCCCAATCCCATATACCATCCATACCCCAATCCTATATATCATCCATACCCCAATCCCATATACCATCCATACCCCAATCCCATATACTATCCATACCCCAATCCTATATATCATCCATACCCCAATCCTATATATCATCCATACCCCAATCCCATATACCATCCATACCCCAATCCCATATACTATCCATACCCCAATCCTATATACTATCCATACCCCAATCCTATATATCATCCATACCCCAATCCTATATACCATCCATACCCCAATCCTATATACTATCCATACCCCAATCCCATATACCATCCATACCCCAATCCTATATACTATCCATACCCCAATCCTATATATCATCCATACCCCAATCCCATATACCATCCATACCCCAATCCCATATACCATCCATACCCCAATCCTATATACCATC